>JADBJO010003317.1:12500-37500 GCA_016801955.1 Conus betulinus | reverse complement strand
TTCCCCCATCATGGTGACCTGTGACCTAGTGTCCACAAGGGCATCAACTTCCTTGTTGTTAATCACTACCTCGGCATATGGACATCTCCCCAGGATTTTTATTGAGGGAGCCAGAAGGTTGCCCCTCTGCAGTGCGACTCGTCACTACTGAGGAATGTTGTTTCCCTGTCTCGGCAGATCCGGACAGTTGCGGCGAATATGGCCTGGCCTGTCGCACCCCAGGCATACTGGCCTTCCATCTTTGGCAAATGGCAGTTTCCGTCTGCCTGCCGCACCCCCTGATTGCGGCTTTGGGCGCTTCTCTGCACACAGCTGCTCCTCCATTTGTCTCATCCTGCCCTCCATTTTTTCTAATTTTGCTACAATGGCCTCCATGGCTTGGATCTGCTTGGCAGATGCCTCCGCCTGCGCCAAGACAGCTTCCGTAGCACCCTCTTTCTCCTCATCTTCCACCCATCTTACAGCCTCATCCCTGAGCTCTAAGGAGGAGGAATTTGGGATTTTGTGTGTTTGCTCTCTCAAATGCCTTCTCAGCTGACCATTGCAGAGACCAGCCACAAAATGGTCTCGCAGAATTTTTTGATCCAGCGGCTGCTGTGTTGCATCCTCTTTCCGCTGCCTCTTTGTCACATCTGTAAAGTCTTTATTCAGCCTATGGGAGCACTCCCTAACCCCTTCATACCCCCTCTGTGAGATGGAGTAAAATATCCCCAGCAGCTGACTGACAGACCATTGCTCCCCCCACACCTTGTGTAGAATTTCGAAAAGCTTATTGGGGTCATTTGTCTCATCCTTGGTGAAAAGTTAAACTATAAATATACTTATAACATCGCCTCCTCAGCTCGTACAGATTCGTTGACCCTCCGCTCATTTTCGCTTCTCTCGCTGCCAAGTTATTTCCTTAGTTACAGTTTCATTACTTCCGGTTAGTTACATGTTTTCCAAGCACGCACTGTTCCGATACTGTCTATCGTTATCATACTCATCTCTGTCTTTTTTACTGTCTATCGTTATCATACTCATCTCTGTCTTTTTGATACTGTCTATCGTTATCATACTCATCTCTGTCTTTTATATTTAAAAAAAACAATAATAATAAAAAAAAATTCAAAAGTCTATGCAGTGATTGTTCCTTCTTCAGTGTTCTCAGCAGCAGTGTGTGGTGAAGCTCCTCTCTTGGTAAGACAGTCCGCTAACTGTTGATGTGTGTCAGACCATTTCACTTCTTCCACAATGCTTTTTCTCCATCAAGTCTTTGATCCCACTGATTTCTAGCCTCAACCGTTTTTCTGTCACTTGCTTTGTGGACTTCAAGGCATGATGTAGTGACTTACAGTCAGTCAGGCAGACAAGAGGTAGACTGTCAGTGGAAGCTTTTCCTGTGGTGATTTCAGTGAACAATGTTGCCACAAATATTGCTACATCAAGTCCTTCTGCCATAGCCAGTGTCTCACCAGCTAGTGTACTTCTCACCACTCTGTGAATTTTCTTGGAGTTCCAGCAAATAGGAATGACCTCTCCTTTCTCATTGGCTAGGAAGATGATATAGCCACCTTGAGTTCCTCCATCCTTCAGGTTGCCAAGAGAAGCATCTGTGTAGACCATCAGTTTCAGTGTTTCAGATTCCAAGTGTTGAAATTTCAGCGTAACATGTTCTGATTTGATCTTTTTGATGACTTTGCTTTCAACAGATGTTCCACTTTCCCACCTTTCACATTAGAAGAAAGCTGACAAGCATCCAATGCTACATCAGGACGACTCTGACACAAAATCTGACCAACTTTGGACCTGTGTATCCGTTTCTCCTCAGCTGTCATGTTGTCCTGTTCCTGTTTTGTTTTTCTTTTGTCAATGGGTATGGGTTCCAGAGTGTCTCCATACTTGGGTTGTTGTAGACACACTGTGTGTCCATCAGAGGACAGCTCCATGCCAATGTATTGAAAAGCTTTTGTTTCTTCCTTACAACCCTGAATGTTTTTCTGATTTCTTCAATCACATTCTGTTCAAAGGCCTTTGTGCCTCCCCAGATGAAGTCATCCACCTGGCATGCTAAGATGCCAATCACCTCATCTCCAGTCATCCAATAGAAGACTGCTGGGGTCAACTTTTGACCCAAGTTTGATCCAAGTTTTTGCAGAACATCTTTGACCCGTTTGTACCACTGCAGAGAAGCATCATTCAGTCCATACACACATTTCTCAAAATGCCACAACTTTCCTTTGCTGTGAGCTTCTTTCAGTGGCCTCACAAAAATGTCTGTTGATTTCTTTTCCCGGCAGAAAGGCTGTCTTAATGTCCATAGAGCATGGGCTCCATTTTCTGTGGGCAAAAATAGAGAGAATCACTCTCAGTGATTCACCTGCACAAGTGGGGGAATCCTTTTGAATGTCGTCATTTCCATTTCTTCGAATCCCCTCACCACTAGTCTAGCTTTGGGAGTCATTCTTTGTTTAGTTTGTTTCATTGTACATATCCATCTGGTTGAAACACATCTTTGTCCAGTATCTTCCACTTCACTATATACATGATTTCTTTGCCAGCTCTCCATTTCTTCTTGTTTGGCTTTCTCAAAGCAAACTCTCCTATCATCATGACAGTGTCTTCGGAGCACAATGCCAAGTCACACTCTGCAGATGATATAACAAGTTTGTTGACCTTGGTTAAATCCACTGACATTCTTTCTCCTTTATATTCTTTTGGTTCTGTGCACTCAATGTTGTACCAGTTTTTGTTTCTCCCACTTGATTTTCCAGCTTTGTTTATTATCTTTGCAGATATGTGCTTTCCATTGTCTTTGAGTTCATATGAAAATCATCTGGCCTGTTTTGAGTTTCTTGAAATCAATGTTGTTTGTGTTTATTTCCTTGGTTTCATTCATTTCATCTGAGTCAGTGTCTGATTCTGTATCAAGTCTGCTAATGTTTCTGTACAGCTGTTCTTTGTGTCGTCTTCCTCTTCACGAGCAGGTTTGGTGTACTGTGAGCTTTTGTTTCTCCTCATAACTGTTGCTTGTGGAAGACTGTGAGTTAAACTCAGCTTCAGGTTTGTTTTCTCTTGTTCTTCTTTCACTTTTCTTAATCTAGTTTGATGTACTCGGGACTAGAGTTCCACCATGACGCACAAAAATCACACTTCCATCTTGTCCTATCACATTTCCTGGTCCCTTCCATTCTTCATTATTTGGGCGCTTGTAGTAGACCTTGTCTCCCATCTGATATACATCATATGAGGATTGTGTCTGTGTTCTCAAAGCTCTTCTCAGTCTCTCTGAATTTTCAGCTTCTGTGAATGTCTTTCTGGCCGCATGCATACCACTGATGTGTTCTCTCCAACCGTCTTGCTTCTGGTGGTGCCTTCCAGAGCAGGCAATTTGTCATTGACTACAGACAGAAAGTTTGGATTTCTCCCATACACCAGCTGATAGGGACTGAAGCCATGTGTGTTGACCATGCTGGCTGCCAGTGCCCAGCACAGTGCTGTCTCCCAATCCAGATCTTTCCTGTCAGACATGATTTTCAGCAGAATGTTGGAAAGGGTTTGGTTGTGACGTTCCATCAGACCATTGCTCCACGGGCTGTAGGCTGCTGTAGTTTTCACTTCAATGTTGAAGTTTTCACACATGTCATGGAATTCATCATTGCTGAATTCTCTGCCATTGTCACTTATCAGTACTTCTGGTGGGCCATGCACAGCAGTCCAGTACTTCATGAAGTTGTGCACTATGACTGATGACTGTTTGCTTCTGATTATTGCAGCAGCACTGAATCTAGTACACTGGTCAATCATGTGAAGGTGCCAGACATTTTTGCTAAGCTCATGAAGCCACTGCTTGACTGTAGTCGTCTGCCAAAGGCATTCCTTCTGATGGGTTTTCGCGGTGTTTTTCTGTGTCAAGCACATACATCACACTCTTCTACTAACTTTGTCATTTTCTTGAACAAATCTATGTCTTTGACTCCTGCATTCTGCATTAACTTCTTCAGATTCTCTGCTGAAGCATGCCCCAAACTGTTTGTGAAGTTTCAGAAGTGATTTTGTTTGTTCTTTTTCATCTTAGTTTTCCAAGGTCAGGATTTCATCATCGTTTTGCATCGCTCCTTTGTTTTCCGACAATGTCAATGCAATAATGTCCAGTTGAAGTGTAGTTTAGCTCCACAGGTTGTTGAAACATCGTGGCTTTGTCACTGGACATATCCAGAACAGTTCCTGCTTTCTTCAAAGAATTCTTGCTCAGCAAAAGTGGAAGTTCTATATCCACAACTTCTGTTTCAATGTTACACTTTGTCATGCCAATCTGAGCTGGGATTGTTGCATTCGTGTAGGAGTGCACTTGAGCACCATCTCCAAACCTGAAGATCTTTGTACTTGCCTTTTTCTTGATGACTTTCTTTTGATCTTCCTGTAGTCTATTCACATATTCTTCATACCATTTCTTGCCACAGACAGTTTTGGTACATGTTGTATCAATAACTGCACAGCCATAAGATTCTGTCATCAGTATCTCATTCTCTGTTCTGTGTTCTTTAGTGAATAATACCAAGTTGCATTGTTCTTCACATTCTTCATAATATTCAGTGTTAGTGTCTGTCATTCTCACTTCACTTCTTTGTGTGGGCATTGTTTGGCCCAGTGAAACACTGACTGGCAAACAGCACTCTTTGTTCTCCTTCCATTTCTGTCCAGAGGGTTAAAGCCTCTTGGAACTTTGTTCTGTGGCCATGTTCTTTGATCACTCGAACTAGGTGGATCTGGAAATCTACTTCCTCTGTATCTTGTACTGTTCTTTGTCACAAACGCTTCTTCTTGTTTCACTATGATTTCATCCTCAACTTTGGCTCCTGAATGACCTCCAAAAATGTTTCTTCAAAGCAGACTTCATAGAGGAAAATTTTCTATCAGATGCTGCAGTCAACACTGTTTTTCTTTTTCTGTCAAACCTGCATTGTCCAATAGTTTGAACGCCAATACTGCATCAGGATACTCCATCTTGTATTTCTTGCAGATCATGTATCTTCTTTCATACTCTACAATGTAATCAGCCATTGACACATGCTTTGCCCTTTCTTAAATGATTAAAAATCTGAGTATGAAGAATATGCTAGATCAATTTCATCTTGAAGAAAGAGAGCATCAAGAGCAGTAATTAAAACGTTCATACCATCTCCGGTGTTCAGTTCTGCAGCATCGATCTCCAAAGCTCTCGCTTGAGCTTGTCCCGTTAGCGATAACGTAACCGCTAATGCTTGTTTCTCAGGCTTCATGTCTGTCACTAGCTTCCAAACTTCAAGTTCATTTTTCCACATCTCATATACTGTGTCCGGTCCTACACTCGGCGGTACTTTAAAGTTTTGCGCCATACTTACGCTCTGCTACCATAAAAAAGTTAAACTATAAATATACTTATAACATTGCCTCCTTGGCTTGTACAGATTCGTTGACGCTCCGCTCCTTTTTGCTTCTGTCGTTGCCAAGTTATTTCCTTAGTTACAGTTTCATTACTTCTGATAAGTTCGACAACAATGTTTTCCAAGCACGCACTGTTCCGATACCGTTGATCATTTTCACTTGGGATGACACAACAGTTCACTCTTGACACATTCTGTCAAGTGGCAATAAATGACATCTATCTTTTCATCTTGATCCACTTCTGGGAGACCCCTACTTGACCAAATATTTTTAACATCCTTTTCAAATTCTTCCACTGTTGGGTGACCTGTCCCTGAAAATGCCTTGATCGACTTTTCCCTTGGAGCAATAATTGCCCTCTGAGCGTTATTTTTCAAAGCTGCTAGTTCTTCAGCAATACTGTCTAAGGTCACCTCTGCATCTTTCAGTAGTCTTTTGAAAAAGAACAGATTTATACTAAAAGGTTACGCTACAAAAATAAGAACACTAAAAAATGGGAAAGTGAAATCCTAGAGATATCAGTACTAAAAGCTTAACAAAAAAAATTCCCACACCAACAGACATTTATGCTCCTACTCTAACATCAATCTTTCAACTTCTAAATTATACACAACAACATCCAGTCCATGTCAATTCACACTGCTTAAAGCTCAGCTGACCAGCAGGGGTCATATCAGGGTGGTCCTTCCATCAAAAAAAAACCCATATCAATTCACAAACAATTATCGGATACAAGATTTTTATGCACACACACACACACACACACACACACACACACACACACACACACACACACAGACTCACCGACTTAATACAAACTAGATACAAACATACATACATCATACATACATATATAGCTAGGTAGATAGACAGATACATATACATACATACATACAAACATACATATATACATGATACATACATACCACATACAATACATACATATAGTACATACATACATGTATATACAGGCATACATTCATAGGACACAGAAAAAACTCCAATCCAGCTGAATTTGCCATTCTAAAAGGTTGAAGTCTTATACATTTTACTGCTAGGATTAGACATTATGCCAGCACTGATTTTAACTCAATTCTGTTTTGTAACCTAATCCCCACTGGTTGCTTACAAAATCAGAATGCAGGAAAAACACAAATTGTTGTCAGTTACACAATACAGGCATTAATACATGCTGCTGTTTATTCAAGAGCAAAAAGACCCCCAAACTTAATAACATTTGAAGCATTCTTCAAGAGTAACCATTTGATGCCAAATGGAGTATTTTGTAAGCCTGCATATATGTTGTTCCTTGTCATGCATCTTTTGTGTTCCAGGTCACAGATTGTGTCACTGTGACACTGTTCAAGGTCACAGACTGTGCCACTGTGACACTGTTCAAGGTCACAGACTGTGTCACTGTGACACTGTTTAAGGTCACAGACTGTGTCACTGTGACACTGTTTAAGGTCACAGACTGTGCCACTGTGACACTGTTCAAAGTCACAGACTGTGTCACTGTGACACTGTTTAAGGTCACAGACTGTGCCACTGTGACACTGTTTAAGGTCACAGACTGTGCCACTGTGACACTGTTAAAAGTCACAGACTGTGCCACTGTGACACTGTTTAAGGTCACAGACTGTGCCACTGTGACACTGTTCAAAATCACAGACTGTGTCACTGTGACACTGTTTAAGGTCATAGACTGTGCCACTGTTCAAGGTCACAGACTGTGCCACTGTGACACTGTTTAAGGTCACAGACTGTGCCACTGTGACGCTGTTCAAGTTCACAGACTGTACCACTGTGACACTGTTCAAGGTCACAGACTGTGCCACTGTGACACTGTTCAAAGTCACAGACTGTGCCACTGTGACACTGTTCACAGTCACAGACTACCACACTGTGACACTGTTCAGGTCACAGACTGCCACTGTGACACTGTTCAAGGTCACAGACTGTGCCAATGTGACACTGTTCAAGGTCACTGACTGTGCCAATGGGACACTGTTCAAAGTCACAGGCTGTGCCACTGTGACACTGTCCAAGGTCACAGACTGTGCCAATGTGACACTGTTCAAGGTCACAGACTGTGCCACTGTGACACTGTTCAAGGTCACAGACTGTGCCACTGTGCCACTGTTCAAGGTCACAGACTGTGCCACTGTGACATCCCAATGGAGGTCACCTGAGATGCTTTAACTTTTCAGTTGTGTCAATACAAGTTCATCTAATCACCGGACAGCTGATGATGATGTCTCTAAAGATAAGGCAATGTTGCTTATAGCCCAGCCAACACCATATCAGGGCTGTGTCACCACATCGAAATTAACTCATAGCCATTAATGGAAAAAGGTCTCTTTCTATCCATGAAGTCAATGTGTGTACATCCGCCGCCGACATCACATCCATTGTTCCTCAGTCAGTCAGTCAGTCGGTTAACAGTATGTCGGTCTCTGTCTGGTATGTCCTTGTACAAAGTGCAGCTGGACTGTCTTCAGCTCCGGCATCTAATCCTCACAGTCAAAACACACACTGGATCTGTCCCATAACCAGGACCAACCACTGTTATCCTGGTAGAATGGAGGATTCTAATGGCCTGGAGTGACAGACAGGAACAGAAAGCAATAATACTGCAAACAATCATCAAATTCATGATGGTTATTTTGATTTTGAAACAAAATTGTTCCCATACAAAGACTGACTAAATGGATGAATGTCTCACGCCTGGTCTTTCACTTATACAAACAACTCCCCCATTTGAACATTCATTATTATCAATACTATTATCATTATTATTCCTATTGTCATTTTTTCTGATTATTTTCATTATTATTGGTGGTAGAAGAAGTAGTAATTGCAGCAACAGCAAAATTAACATGATTCTTATTATTCTTATCATTATTATTTCATTATCTATACTTACTGATGAACTTCACTTTTGCATTTTCTAAACTGATATGCAGATTTGAATAGTTCTTAGATTTTTATACCATTCTCTTTCCCATCTTCATTATTATTATAATCATTATTTTCGTTCTCCATTTATTATCATCATCACTAGTAGTAGTAGTAGTAGTAGTAGTAGTAGTAGTAGTAGTGGTAGTGGTATTACAGCTGGTTTTAGATTTCTTACATTTTACTATCTTTTCCATGTTCTATCTCATAGTTGTTGTTATCATCGTCATCATGATTATCATAATTGTTATTACTATTATTAGTATCATTATTACTTCTTTTTGTTACTATTATCATAGCTATTATCATAACTATTCTTCTTTCTTTTCCTCTGTCCGTTTTCTTATTTTGTTATCATTATTATTATTATTACTATTATTATTACTGTTACAATTATCACTGTTATTATTATTATTACTATTGTTATTATTATTATTATCATCATTGTTGTTGCTGTTGTTTTTATTATCATCTCTCACCATCATCATTATCATTGTATGATTATACCATTATTGTCCTGTAAATATACCATCACTGTTCATTTTTCTTTTCTTTTTTTTTTTTTTTTTACGATTATCATTTTAATCAGTACCTCTCCCTTCAAGCTCTTTCCTCTACTCTTTCCATTCCATAAATTTCAGTCCTTCATCCACGCTGCAGTTATTGTTTCTATCAATATCATTACTATCTTTATTATCACAATCATCAGACCACTATAATACCATTATTTTTCCTCTCTCTCTCTTTCTTTCTCTCTCTCTGTTACTCTTATTATTGTTTTAATCTGTACCCTCTCCCTCAAACCCCCCCCCCCCCCCCCCCCCCCCCCTTTCCATTCCATAATCTTAGTCTTCCATCTTCGCGGATGGAAGTAAGGTAAGGTAATGTTGCTTATAGCCCAGCCGACCGCAAAGAGCCATATCAGGGCTGTCACTAGGTTAAAATCAACTCACAAGTCATCAAAAAAAACACACAGACACAAACAAAACAAACCACCATTCATGCATTGATTAAATTACACCTAAAAATGCACCAGAAGTGTGTGTGTGTGTGTGTGTGTGTGTGTGTGTGTGTGTGTGTGTGTGTGTGTGTGTGTGTGTGTGTGTGTGTGTGTGTTGTCAGTACAACAATACGTTAATCTGACAGTAAATGGTTTCAATCAGTCAGTCAGTCAGTGTGTGTGTGTGTGTGTGTGTGTGTGTGTGTGTGTGTGTGTGTGTGTGTGTGTGTGTGTGTGTCTGTCTGTCTGTCTGTCTGTGTATTATGAGGAGGGGTATAGGGAGAGCTGGGAGGTGTGGGAAAGGTAAGTGTCAGGGTAGAGGACATGGGGAAGGGAAGGGGGGGGGGGGGGGTTGGGGAAGGGAGGCAACGCATCTCCACCATCACGAAGCACCAATCTGCCCATCATCTACAAATCCTAGTGGACAGACTGCTTATCAGATGCATATCTAAGAACTTTTTTTGTTCCCTTTGTTCAGCCAGAACAGAGCTCACTCAAGTTTTTTTTAATACCCAAGAACTCCACTTTGGGCCAGGGCCCTAATCGCCACACTCTGCCTTTTTCAGGATGGTTTTTCACTCCAGGAAAACTATGTGAGTAACCCTGATGAGCTGGACAGAATGTCAACGTCACAGGAAAAACACACACTGACAACACAGGAAATGATTCAACTGTTTAAGTGTCGGACTTGTCGCCATCACATGACCTCATGTTCTGGGTCACAGGTCAGGGGGTGAAGATGGTGACAGGTTTCACTCTGACAGTCACGCTTCATCAGTGGCCGACAGCATCTCTTCGTGCTAGGAATGTGAGTTATCATCTGAGCCCTGATCAGTTCCTGCAGCTTAAAGCTCAACGCTTGTGGCAGCAAGACTGGCTATGTGTGCGTGGAGGGATCTCGTGAGAGCAGACCCCACTGAGGACTGGATGGTGTGTCTTGGTGGCAGCAAGACTGGCAATGCTAATGGGAAATTTTTTATTTTTTCTTTTTTTTTTTTTTTAATCTCAAACACTGAACACTGACTTTCAATATAGCGACATAAGAATCAGAGAGTTGATTGTGGTCGCTCTATGGAAGAAGAAGAACAACAACAAACAGTGAATAAAAAAAGACTTCGTATGTCATTAAAGTGTTGAATTCTTGACGTATGACCTGTGTCTGAAAGAGTGGTTAATATCATGCATTCTCAAGGATGGTTCTCGGGATACACCTTGGGCCAATGATGTGCTGACTTGTATTTTGACACATCATATATTACCGCCTCATGGGGTTAACGGGTGCACAATCATTTGATCTAGGTCAAAGTCACTGACTGCAAAACAAAAAACATCTTCTGCAGATGTTGTTCAGGACAAGAGTGATATAAAATCGCCAACAATAAGCAAGACAAACAAGCGGCAAAAGAATTTTATTTTTAATCTTGGACTTTTCATAACTCGTCACACCGGTCTCCCCATTTGCAGTAATCCCAAATGAGACTCCTTGCTCCGCTGGGCTATAAGGAACAAGACTTGATTCCAATCAGGGCTTGTTACACCAACAAGTAAAAGTGGATGCCAACACAGTGGGCAGACAGGTGGCTTTCACCTCAGGAGATATATCAAGACAAACCACTCTAGCCAAATCTTAAAAAGTACTGTATCCACCAAACATGAATTCCAAGACAAAACATGATGTGTTTTGACCTCTTAGGTCTTCTTCAGGCAAGATAAAGAACGCTCCGGACAACAAAAATGAAGAACGACCAATCACTTATCTCATCAAATTCGGCGCAAATGGCCATTGAATTCAATAACTATCTTGCCCCTAATTTGATGAAAAATAAATGATTGCTCGCTCTTCATTTTCGTTGTCCCGAGAGTTGTTTCTCTTGCCAGAAGAAGACCTACGAGGTCAAAACGTGTCATGTTTTGTCTTGTGATTCGTTTGTTCATGTTTGGCAAATACAGTACTCAAACTTTTAAAGATTTGTTTAGATTTCTGCCTGCAGTCGCTTCACTTTTCAACTCACTCCAGCCGGCAGATTCAGATGCACCGAAAGAAGAGCCACAAAGTAACACTGATGAGAGACAAACAACCTGGCAGCAGTGTCTTGCTCAGAACATCCTTGAAACAGCTGGTTACGCTTTCATCTGGTGCTGCTGCTAATACTGCCATCTTCTCACATGCCCTTATTTACTGATGTCTGGATTGCAACACGAACCACACAGGAAAGACTGGTTCGGATGCTGATATGAAGCAGAGCATAACAGCAGGAATATTCCACTGATCAGATCAGATGGGCCACCTACAAACACTCACTGGCTGTGATGGAGTCTAGACAACACAAAACTCCTGCCAGCACTGCTGGATAGGTCTCACATCCGACACTGATTTGAAATACAATTCCATCTTAAATGACCAGAATTTGGTTTCTCAACCATACTCTCTGTGAGTGTGTTTCGGTGTGTGTGTGTGTGTGTGTGTGTGTGTGTGTGTGTGTGTGTGTGTGTGTGTGTGTGTGTGTGTGTGTGTGAGTCTGTGTGTCTGTGAGTGTGTGTGAGTGAGTGTGAGTGAGTGAGTGTATTTGTGAGTGAGTGTGAGTGAGTGAGTGTATATGTGTGTGCGTGTGTGTGTCTGTGTGTCTGTGTGTGTCTCTGTGTGTGTGTGTCTGTGTGCATGTGTTTGTGTGCATGTGTCAGTGTTGGTGTTAGTGTTGTGTGTGTGTGTGTGTGTGTGTGTGTGTGTGTGTGTGTGTGTGTGTGTGTGTGTGTGTAAAACATGACCTATGCCCATTAACAAGGAAGGATCAAACATCCAATGGACTTTTTCTCCCAAGATGAATCCCTATGTTCCTATCACTTCTATAGCCTGTCATCAACACGCCACTGTTTCAGTGAACACAAACATCTCTACTCCTGTCATCCACTGTTTCAGTGAACACAAACATCTCTACTCCTGTCATCCACTGTTTCAGTGAACACAAACATCTCTACTCCTGTCATCCACTGTTTCAGTGTGAACACAAACATCTCTACTCCTGTCAACCATTGTTTCAGTGAACACAAACATCTCTACTCCTGTCAACCATTGTTTCAGTGAACACAAACATCTCTACTCCTGTCAACCATTGTTTCAGTGAACACAAACATCTCTACTCCTGTCATCCACTGTTTCAGTGAACACAAACATCTCTACTCCTGTCATCCACTGTTTCAGTGAACACAAACATTTCTACTCCTGTCATCCACTGTTTCAGTGAACAAACATCTCATCCATTGTTTCAGTGAACACAAACATCTCATCCATTGTTTCAGTGAACACAAACACCAATACTCCTGTCATCCATTGTTTCAGTGAACACAAACATCTCTACTACTCCTGTCATCCACTGTTTCAGTGAACACAAACATCTCATCCATTTTTTCAGTGAACACAAACATCTCATCCATTGTTTCAGTGAACACAAAAACATCAATACTCCTGTCATCCATTGTTTCAGTGAACACAAACATCTCTACTCCTGTCATCCATTGTTTCAGTGAACACAAACATCTCTACTCCTGTCATCCACTGTTTCAGTGAACACAAACATCTCTACTCATGTCATCCATAATTTTAGTGAACACAAACATCTCTACTCCTGTCATCCATTGTTTCAGTGAACAAAAACACCTCTACTCCTGTCAACCATTGTTTCAGTGAACACAAAATCTCTCTACTCCTGTCAACCATTGTTTCAGTGAACACAAACACCAATACTCCTGTCATCCATTGTTTCAGTGAACACAAACATCTCTACTCCTGTCAACCATTGTTTCAGTGAACACAAACATCTCTACTCCTGTCATCCATTGTTTCAGTGAACACAAACATCTCTACTCCTGTCAACCATTGTTTCAGTGAACACAAACATCTCTACTCCTGTCAACCACTGTTTCAGTGAACACAAACATCTCTACTCCTGTCAACCATTGTTTCAGTGAACACAAACATCTCTACTCCTGTCAACCATTGTTTCAGTGAACACAAACATCTCTACTCCTGTCAACCATTGTTTCAGTGAACACAAACACCTCTACTCTCTGTCATCCATTGTTTCAGTGAAACATAAACATCTCTACTCCTGTCAACCATTGTTTCAGTGAACACAAACATCTCTACTCCTGTCAACCATTGTTTCAGTGAACACAAACACCAATACTCCTGTCATTCATGAAGAGCTGCCTGAAGGCATCACTGATCACGCCGTTCACATGCGCTCCTCTTCCATCACTTGCATGAACAGCTACTGTAAATCCTGACATGTATGCAAGCTCTTGGTGCTAATTTTCTGCCAGCTGCTGGCATGAAATGCTAGAAGATACATGTGCTGTTGTCATTCATGTCAGTTTGCCTAACTATGGTTTGAACCTTGCTTGAATGAACAGTTAACATACACACTCCTGTACTCTACAGTTTTTTGTTTGTTGTTTTTTTTTTTTTCCCATCAGTTCTTGTTATTTCTGCCCTGCCCCGCTTGAATACAGGGCTGGACCTGGAAAATCATATAAAGGGAGAGAAATGGGGAGGGGTGGGGGGACAGAGTTCAACCCCTGGGAATCTAGGTATTTTCAGTGTAAGTTATGAGAATGACAGTGAAACCCTGTTGTGAAGAGATACCATCCAACTTATCAGCACTAAAAATGGTGGTTGGGGTGGGGGGGAGAGGGGGAAGAGGGAGGGGGGGTCATAACTCAAGGAAGAAGGAAATGCAGAATGTATGTCGCCCACTTCTCCTCCCCTGGGTCAAGTTCTGGAGCAGTCAATTAACAAATACTGAAATATTCAGGTCGTTTAGCATTGATGTAGAGCTCTCGTTATTTGAACTGTAATTGGGAGGAGGGAGGGGGCGGGGGTCAGAAAAAGGGGAAGGAGGGAACAGCGGAGTATAGGAAGGGGGAGGGGAGGAAAAGGGGAAGGGGGGTACAGGAGGTAAGGGGGAGGGGAAGTGGGAGAAAGGGTGGGGTGGGAGAGGAGGATGGGGAAGGGGGAGGGAGGGGAAAGGGGGGCAGAGGGAAGAAGAGAGAAGGGAGAAGATGGGGAAAGATACAGAGGAAAGGGAGGGGAGAGAGGGGGGAGGGAATGAGGGGGAGGGGGGTATGCTGCAGGAGGGGGGGGGGGGGAGGAGAGATGCAGAGATTATCTTTTGTGGAGTGTGACTGGGCAACAAACGGTCAGAGTCTTTCATTAAATACTGTCAGGCAGCTTCTGTATTCTGTTTGTTAAAACCTTCAGGCGTGATGTAAAAAATACAAGTAAAATCTCTCCCTGTTAAATGACATATGCAGTACACTCATTAGGTCACAGCATCATCAACAGACCAAGGCAGTCAATCATCTATCAAGACCCTGCATAAACAGTAAGCCAGCAATAAGATGAGCAAGCAACCCAAGTGGAAGACCACACACAGAAAATCTCCATCCTACAATTTCACCCACAATACATTACCCGGAGGAGGACGATGATCAGCGACTTGCGCACCTCGAGGAGGTAGTCCACGGGGTAATGCTGAAACACGAATCATAAAACCAAAGTAAAATGAATCTAAAAGTCATGAAAGTCGGACTGAAAATAAACAAAAAACACCAACTTTCTCAAGGTGCAGTAACAAGCAGACTAGCCCACACAGATGTACGAGAAATGAGCACCTATCTATAAACACACTTGTGCCCGCTCATGCACGCAGACACATGCACGCACATGCACATGCGCGCCCACACACACACACACGCGCACACACACACACACACACACACACACACACACACACACGCACACACACACACACCATGCGAGTAGACAGAGGAACACATAGATTCAATGCATGTCCGCAAATACCTATGCACATGCATGCATAAAATGCATTCAAATACTTTGACACATGTTTACAATGCACACACACACACACACACACACACACACACACACACACACACACACACACACTTTTAAAACCTTAACCATTTAAGGAATGTACAACCGTTACTACTTTCAGAAAAACAACAGTACAACACCACCATTGTTGTTGATATATCATAAATAACAACAGCACAACACCACCATTATTGTAGATATATCATACATAACTCTTTATCCATTACGTGAAAAAACAACAGCACAACACCACCATTATTGTAGATGTATTCACAACAGCACAACACCACCATTATTTTACATATATCGTAAATGGTACAACACCACCATTATTATATCTCACATAACTCTTTATCCATCACATGCTCAGAAAATATCTGACCATCTGTGATTGAAAAACAGATCACCTAGGGAACTCAGTGTGTGTGTGTGTGTGTGTGTGTGTGTGTGTGTGTGTGTGTGTGTGTGTGTGTGTGTGTGTGTGTTGTACATGTGAAAAAGAGAGGAGAGAGAGAAAGAGAGAGAGACAGACTGAATACATTATTAAAGATAAATTCATACCAGTGTTACTTACCATACATATTGTAAACTTTTGTTTTTTCATTAAAATAGGGATTGAAAGTTCCCTGTTGACTACATCTGAAAAATCTGTTCAGAAATAAAATCACTCTTTTCAGGATGCAAATGTCATTGCTAACATCTAGTTCAAATTTCCAGAGTCATCCATGTTTCAAATCAATATTTCAACCTATTAGTATACATGTTGCAGGACTTCAGCTTTAAAGGCTGTTCATGTGTGATCATAAAAACTAAAAATGTTAAACGGAGGGATGATTTTTTTTTTTTTTTTTATAACCTGAAAATGACTCTACAGAGGTTTGTTCATTGATTAATTTGAAAAAAAAGGAGAAAGAATTGAGAATTGGTTAAAAAAAAAAAAAAAAAAAAAAAAAAAAAAAAAAAACAATTATAACATAGAATCTCCACTGAACTGTCCGTCTGGGAGACATCTATAGGGGGGGAAAAAACTACAAACAACCACCAAAAAAAAAAAAGAAAAAGAAAATAGACCAAACCAACCATTCAACAAACAGCATTCCTCTCTTAGAGTTCTCATGATTTGTATTAAAAAAATTAAAGGCCATTCGTCTCTTACAGTTATCATGATTCACATTATAAAATTAGATTGTCAGTGTTCAGTCTAAGAATACTGCCCCTGAGGTATCATCCTGCACTGATGTAGCCGTGTGATGATGTTACACACACAGGACAATGCACATCTTCAGGCCACATTCAACTAAAATCTGTAGATTACAACTAAGATGTAGTTTTAAACAAAATTTACCACTTCAAGCATAGATTAATGACACTTCCTGTGTCACTGACAACTTGATTACTGATGTAATACAGACAGAATCAATTTTCCTAATTTATTCTTCAACCAGTCAATCTTTTTCAACCAGTCTGTTATATATGTCACAGCTGCAAGTAAACATTTCTTCCTTTCAGTTTCACTGTAATTTGCAGTCATTAATCTTGCAGATTTCAATGCACAAAACCAGATTTAATCTGAGGTTGAAAAGCACATCATCCACTACACATAACTGAATGACACAATGATCACCATATTGATGTATGAACGTGAATGTGTTTGTTTGTTTGTTTGTTTAAAACCCTGTACAAGTTTTCCTAACAACTTCGAATCATTTCACGTTACAGTCAAGACTATAGGGAACACACTTCCAACAGAACATAATGTGAAACTGAGCTTGTAATGCACTGAATCCACGTTTGCAATGCATGCAGTTGTATTAAGATGAAGCCAAGGTGTCTTTCTCTCCGGCCGCTTTCCTCAATATTCCCTGCTGCTAAGCATGCCCTGACGAGGCTCATTTCCTCATCACCGAGTAATCCTCCCCACTGTTTAATCCGATTCATGTTAGATGCGAAGAACAACACTACATCTGCTTTTTTTTTTTTTTTTTTTTTTTCAGTTGACAATTTTCATCAATAATTCAATGGTTTTCCATTTGATTTTAAATATACTGCCCATACACATATGTAAAATTCCAACGAAAAAAAAAAAAGAGAGAGTATTACAAAAGAATGAGAACAAGTAACCAATAAGCCATACTCTGTATAAATTGAAATTAAAAGAAAGAAAGCCGGAAAAATGTACAAACTTGAATGTTCCCTGTTCAACTCTCGCGCGGAACTATCTATGAGCGCCCTAGCAGAGACGACAAAATACCGATACAGGCCACAATGCTTACAACTTTTCAACTTCGTAGAGAAAGCGAAGCACACTCACCTGCCATGTTTGAAACTGACTGGCAATGTGACAGTGAACGTACTGTTGATGTGGCGATATACTTTCGACAAGCGGACAGACAATTAGGAAGTGTCCGTCATCTTCCTGCTTCGATTGACTTCCTTGTCGAGTCGAAAGGCGATGGAGCAAAAAAGCTCCCCCTGAAAAAACAGAGAGAAGAGAGAGAGAGAGAGAGAGAGAGGAGAGAGAGAGAGAGAGAGAGAGAGACGCTGGAGAGAGGAGAGACGCAGGAGTGCAAGGAAAGAGAGAGAGGCGGAGAGTGGGTGTGAGAGACAGCATGTTCAGAGCAATCTAGCAAACAAAAAAATGCCAAGAAGATTCAAGGGATTCAGGTAATTTTGAAGCACCAGGAAAAAGATTTTTTTTTTTTTTTAAAGCACAAATGGAGAGGAAAAAAAATGCATAAGGATTGGGCTAGGACAGTCGCCAAGGTTGAGGCAGAGGGAGCATGTCATATAGATAAAAAAATTAACGTCATTCCACCAAAAATAGTTGAGAGAGAGAGAGAGAGAGAGAGAGAGAGAGAGAGAGAGAGAGAGGATATTTACTGAGTAAACACAACAGAGAGAGAGACAGACAGACAGACAGGGGAAGCGTGAGTGCGCGTGCATACGTGCACGTGTATGTGTGTGTGTGTGTGTGTGTGTGTGAGAGAGAGAGAGAGAGAGAGAGAGAGAGAGAGAGAGAGAGAGAGATGATGATGATGATGATGATGATGATGATGGTGATGATGATGATGATGATAATCTTTATTTCAAGGGTAACAGATAAACAAACACATGCTTTTTTCATCCGGCCCATGCCCTATTTAGGGACTAAGTATGACTAGCGACTAAGACTTACAAAACTTTTAAAACAAACACACATATCTTCATAACATTAAAAAGTTCATCCATTATAGTTAAGGCGTAGATGACTTTAAAAGGAAAAAAAAAAAGAAACGATTGAAACAACAAACAAGAATAAAGATTACAAAGAAGAAAAGAGTCAGCACAAACAGATATGGAATAAGTGATCCTCTTATCGAAGGGAAGAGAGAGAGAGAGAGAGAGAGAGAGAGAGAGAGAGAGAGAGAGAGAGAGAGAGAGAGAGAGTTGCATTCCTTTTGTAAAAAAAAAAAAAAAAAAAAAAAAAAACTAACATACAACAACAAACTGAGAGACAGACAGACAGCAGACAGAGGAAGTGTGACTGCGCGTGCGTACGTGCATGTGTATGTGTATGTGAGGAAGCGAACGATCGGATAATCAACTAATTTATTAACTAAAGGAAACGTGCTACACACACACACACACAGCTCTTGCACAATGTTACGGCTGTGATATGTTGGTGGATGGGTGGGTGTGTCTGTCTGTCTGTCTGTAAATATGTATGTATGCGCGCGCGCGCGCGCGCGAGTGTGTGTGTGTGTGTGTGTGTGTGTGTGTGTGTGTGTGTGTGTGTGTGTGTGTGTGTGTCTGTGTGTAATCATCTCAATACATATGTGTAACGTATGAAGTACCTGTTTACAGTCATTGCATTTTTAACAATGTGAGTGAAAGTGGAGCGTAAAAATGCACCTAAAACAAAATCATCAGTAGCCTATGGACTCCATCAATTTAATGGACTCCATCATTTGACAGGAAGAAAGGAAACCAAACGACTGATAGGATCGTTTATCAGTCCCTGAATAATTCAAAACATTGCGCGTCATTGCATGATACATTTTCAACTGACCATGGGCAAAAAGGCTCGATGTCAAGAAGTCTGTTTGGTAAAAACTGTTTCATCTGTAGAACAGTGAAAGGGTCAATCTTGTTGTCGTCACAGGCACACATTAACTCTAATACTGAATTGGGACGAACAAAAACAAGCAAACAAACAAGCAAGCAAGCAAACTGATGCGGACTAGACACTACCTCATCGGCGGAGATTTAAAACAGAAAATAAAAAAGAAAAAGAAAACCTTGAAACCATCAGGCGCTCGTGTGCACACACACACACACACACACACACACACACACACACACACACACACGCACGCACGCACGCACGCACGCGCGCGCACCGCACGCACGCAGGCACACGCGCGGACACACACACACACACACACACACACACACACACACACACACACACACACGTACATGCACGCATGCACGCACGCACACGCACGTGTACACACACACACACACACACACACACACACACACACACACACACACACACACGAGCGCGACGCACAAGCAAGCGCGCGTGCGCGCGCGCACACACACACACACACACACACACACACACACACACACACACATACACACACATTCAAGCGCGCGCGCACACACACACACACACACACACACACACACACACGCACACACGCATGCACGCACGCACCCATGTACGCACGCGCGCGCGCGCGCGCACGCACACACACACACGCGCGCACCACACACACACACACACACACACACACACACACACACGCAGCGCGCGCGTAAAAAAAACCACCTCCCACTCTTCTTTGTAGTTTCCATTCTTTTATGACATCCTAAGTAGTATGTCCCTTCTCTCTCGCCCAGCCCTCAACTCTCTCTCTCTCTCTCTCTCTCTCTCTCTCTCTCTCTCTCTGTACCAAAGCAGAGAAGCAGGTGCCACATGACCTGAATAGTGCTGAGGTGCACAAACAAGAAGACTTGGCCCTCAGGCGCATGGTGAACTACTACTGTTCAAATAAACCAAGTAGGGTAACTCTTGCTCCCAGAAGAAAACCTAAACACAGAGTAACTTTTATTCAAGACTGGCACAGCCTTTTAAACGTGAATGAAATCAAATACAAAGACGAACAATCTAATAGTGGGGCAAAAAAAAAACAAGCGCAGGCCAACAACCTGGTTGTTTATTGTTTACTGTTACCTGCCTCATTTTTTTTTCATTTTATTTTCTACTACTGTTCAGTCACAATGCCCTCGCTACAGACGGTTGCCATGGGAGACACTCTCGTTGTTTCATTAAAGTGTGACGTCCACACCAACCAAAGATGATATTATGACACGTGGATAACTATTCCAGGTGAGTAGGTATGCAGGTGGGCGGGGGGGGGGGGGGGGGGGGGGTACCTGCCTAGCAGTATACTGACACCACCAGAACGACAACGATGTGTTTAGGTAGGCGGAGACATTGCTTGTGTGTGTTACGCTAGTCTTTAAATTAAACTGGCAACATCTCATCACAAATTCCGTACTACAGGCTAGCAGAAAGCCAGCCATGCAGACTCCCATGAGAGCAGGGTGAGGGTGGGGTGGGGTGGGGGTAGAGGTCTGTGGGAAGCTAGGAAGAAGGAGAGAAAGTTACTACTGTGTAAGGGAGAAACACTAGCATCGAAAGGCGAGAATAGCAGTTTTCCCGCGAAAAGTAGCTACATTTCCCCGAAGAAATAGCTAAAAAGAGGGAAAACGGTTATTACCCCAAGATCACAACTATTTTTCTCGGGAATACAACTGTTCTCCCTGTTTTTTTTTTTTTTTTTTTTTGTTTTTTTTTGGGGGTGGTGGTGGTGGTGGTGGTGGTAATAACTTTCCCTCTTTTTCCCTGAGGATGTCAAATGTTTCTTCTATTTTCCCTGAGATAATAACTATTTTCTTTGCCTTCCTGGGGAAAGCAGATATCAACGATAGGTACACGTCATCCACAGAGAAAAACAGCTGTGATCGCTCGATCTGTACCTCGACAAGCGCAAATGGTGTAGGCAAAATAGGGAAGATTATCATTATGTCCCGAGGATCACAACTGGTTTTCTATTTTCGTTTTTTTTCTTTAAGGATAGTAACTGTTTCCCCTGAAAAAATAGGTAAAACAGTTATGATCTCTTATCTTTTGAAGGGTGAAGAAGCTCCATGGTTCATTCCATGTCATGTACCACTTACACTGAAACATATTCTTTTCGAGCGTTGGGACTTACATAATGTGAGACATTAACATTTTACAGCAGACGCTTTGAAAGCATTGTTCAGAGATGTCCCACCTAATGTGATCTTTGAATTTCTGAAAGAGATCAACATTTTTCATCTGATGTAAGATTTCACAGACGAAGGATTTTCTTATAAAAAAATTTCCGGTGTGTTTTAGAAGGTATATCTTAACGGTTGTGTGTGAATGAGTTTTGTTGTTGTTGTCGTTGTTGTTGTTGTTGTTGTTGTTGTTGTTGTTGTTGTTGTTGTTTGTTCGTTTGGTTGGTTGCTTCTTTTGTTTTGTTTTTGTTTGAATGACTTATGAGTTGACTTCAACTCGGTGACGGCCCTGACATGACCCTCTGCGGTCGGCTGGGCTATAAGCAACCCTTTGCGGTCGGCTGGGCTATAAGCAACATTTCTTTGCGGTCGGCTGGGCTATAAGCAACATTTCTTTGCGGTCGGCTGGGCTATAAGCAACATTTCTGTGCGGTCGGCTGGGCTATAAGCAACATTTCTTTGCGGTTGGCTGGGCTATCAGCAATATTTCTTTACCTTACAGATAACAGCGATAATAACCGAGTTCATGTCAGGAAATCGGTAAAACACTTATGACCTCTCAGGAAAAAACATGTATTATCCCAGACAAAACAGCTGTGATCCTTAGGGAGAACTACTAAAACCCCGTTTACCTAATATAGGATGATAGCCGTTTTCCTTGGGAAACAGCTATTATCGACTTGTGAAGCTAGCGTGCTTCCATACATGTGTGATGACGTTCTTTGTTTTCCATGGCAGCGGTTGGCCTGTAGGGGTCGAATGCCTGTTGCTGATAACGACTCTCTCTCTCTCTCTCTCTCTCTCTGCTTCTCAAGCTTCTCAAGCTTCTGGCACATCGCTCTTCATAAAGTTAGAGCCCAAAGACCAGCCGCAGCCGACACGTAGAACGTGTGACGACCACTGTTGCCAGAACAAAGGCAGTCTGCGAATAACGCGGCGCCTCTGGAACCTATCGCTGCGTCATAAAGCATCGACATACTTGGTTATATGGTTTGGTTTATCCCTTACCGCGGCAGATGCATGTACCCACACACACACACACACACACACACACACACACACACACACACACAACAACACACACACACACACACACACACAACACACACACACACACACACACACACACACACACTACAACACACACACACACACACACACACACACACACACACACACACACACACACACTACAACACACACACACACACACACACACACACACACTACACACACACACACACACACACACACACACACACACACACACACACACAGGCGCACTGTCAGGGCAGGTAAGCTATCTGGTTTACATGCCTTACATTCCTTACCCACCGCCGCTTGCAGAAAGGAAAAATCTTGTCTGGCATCTTGAGTCGACGCGCTTAACATCAACAGTCAGTCAGTCAGTCATTCCCCTGACCGCTGGGGGTCGTTGGGGGGACGTGATGAGGCAGCCTGCCGTTTCTCTCCAGGCTCTTCTGTTTGTAGCTGTCGTGAGATCTGGCATGGTCATTTTGGTCCAGTCTTCGGAATATGGTAAATGGCCGACACTGCATGCATCATACAACTTCACTTTCGCTTTGAAAGCCTGCATGCATACGAAGCTCAAAGCTGTAGCAGTCAGAGAGAAAGACCGCTTCGGTAGGCTGGTGGTACTCGGAGGCAGTCGTTGACGTTACGGAGAGCAAGCAGATCAAGGGGAATGGGCCCCATTCCACTTTGTCTGGTGCAGGCGAACCTGGTGGTGGTGGTGGTGGTGGTGGGTGGTTTATCGCTTGAAAAATTGGTGCCATTATGTTCTTGTTGCTGTTGTTTTATCAAAGACTTTGTGTGGGCTTAGTACTTCATTTTCGGTTTCTTTTCTTTCTTTCTTTCTTTCTTCCCCCCCCCCCCCCCCCCCCCCCCCCCCCCCCTTTTTTTAAATTTTATTTTTTTTTTTACTTTTTTTTTTTTTTTTTTTTTTTTTTTTCTTTTATTTACCGATCTGTTTAGCGACTGCGGATAAAGTTCAAAGTTCAAAGTTCGCCGTTGCAAGGGGGGGGGGGGGGGGGGGGGGGGGTCCAGTTTGTAGCCTATATATACCTGTCTGCTCAAAATAGATTTGTTCAGGTCCTGTGGAAATCAGCAGGGCCGCTAGGAGAAGGGTAGTTCCTCCAAGAGCAGAAGAGAAAGAGAGAGAGAGAGCTTGGCTGGCATTGCCTGATACACACCGCCCCAGCCCGCGGCACGGTCACCTCTAGCATGTCGAAGCTATGCCCCTGTGGAAGTTAAAACCTCGTGTGTGTGTGTGTGTGTGTGTGTGTGTGTGTGCGTGCGTGCGTGCGCGTGCGTGCGCGTGTACGCGCACGCGTCCTTGCAGATTCGTAAGCAGACAGAGGCGGGGTGCTCACTGCTCCGTGGTCTGATATTTAAGTGCGGGTTGAGAAGTGAGAGAGAGGGGAGGATGGAAGACGTGTCAGTTTCGTGTTATCGGATGCTGCTGTTGCTGCTGGGTCTGGAACAGACTGTGGATGATTGACTGACTGCTACTGCTGCTGCTGCAGCTTCGAGCGGTGCTGAGCGCTGGAGAAGAATTTGATGATGCCGTGAGTGAAGAAGAGTGCCCGTTGTGTCTGTGTTGTGTGTGTCGGTCGGTGGTGGAATTTGAGGGAAGTACGCGTAGGTCTTCCAGTGCGTCTGAGTCAAGTCTAATTGGAGTCTTTGAGTCAGTGGTGGGAGAAATCTGAGGGGGCCGTGTGTCGAATCGGATGTTCGCGTCCACGGTGGGTGGAATCTGTGAGGAGTATAACGATGTCATTGAGAACATGGTGAGCGAAATTTGGGAGAAAGGAATCTGGATGTGATTGCGCAGGTGAGTACAATTATTTGGGAGGATATTGTTTGGCGCTTTGAGTGCGTGTTTTGAATACGTGGAGGAGTGAAATCTGAGAGGAGCTTCTATGGGTCTTAAGTGCGTGGGTAAGTGAAATCTTGACGAAGTATTTTGGATCTTTGAATATGTGGGTAAGTGAAATCTTGGAGAAGTATTTTGGATCGTTGAATATATGGGTAAGTGAAATCTTGGAGAAGAAATTTTGGATCTTTGAATGTGTGGGTAAGTGAAATCTTGGAGAAGTATTTTGGATCGTTGAATATATGGGTAAGTGAAATCTTGGAGAAGAAATTTTGGATCTTTGAATGTGTGGGTAAGTGAAATCTTGGAGAAGTATTTTGGATCGTTGAATATGTGAGTAAGTGAAATCCGGAAGGAGTTTGTTTTGGTCTTTGAGCGCTCGGGTATCTGGGTGATGGGGTTGGGAGGGGGGGTGGGAGAGTTTGTCGCGTGTGTAAATAACATCTAGGAGGAGTTTGTTTGGGTCTTTGAGAGGAATATCTAACAGGAGTTTCTTTGGGTCTTTGAGAGGGAATATCTAACAGGA
>JADBJO010003317.1:0-2500 GCA_016801955.1 Conus betulinus | reverse complement strand
AATGAGTGAGGAATGAGTGAATGGGGAGAGGGGGACGTGGAGGAGTGGGGGCGTGAGGGGGGGGGGAGTGGAAGGGGAAGAGCGCAAGTAGGAAGCGGCGCTGTGTCCTCTGACCGTTGGTGTGGTCGTTGGTGCCGGTGTGTGGTGGTTCTCGTTGTCATGGTGCGGTGGTAAGTCTGAACGTGGGTCCGGACCGCCTTTGTCGCTGGTGTGTGGCTGGAGGCGGTACACTTGGAATGAGCCCGTTTTGAGGGATGATGATCCTGTCGTTGATGGGGGCTACCAGTGGCTGCAATCTAAGACATAAGAGCAAGCTTTGTTTACACTTGAATATTTCTTGCAGTCATTGCAACACCAAGCTGCTCTGTAAGTTGCTGGAATGGTGCACAGTTACTTGTCCTTGGAATTTATTTGTGTTATTTATATATATATATATATATATATATATATATATATATAAGGGGAAGATAAAACCCTGTCTTCCCTATGCAAACAGAGTTCTCAGTGTAAGGGTCAAGATCATCACTCAGTTTGCGCGTCAGTCTTTATTGGTCCACGTACTTCTGCAGACCTGTTCCGGGGAAAAAAAAACATATAGCAATGGAAGATAAAAACCTGTCTTTCCTACGCAGACCTTTTCTCAGTGTGTGGGGCAAGATCATTTCACAGTCTCTGCAGTTCCACGCGATCCAACAGAACTGTTCAGGGGGAAATATATATATATTAGTGCTGAACAATTAAGTAGTGGGGGGAAACAAGTGCAGGTTAACAATTCCTCCATCATTATAGTAATGATTTGGCAAAGATTTGAAATTGAGAAAAAAAATGAAGATGAAAATAAATGAGAAAATGTATATCATAAATATGAAAAACCTTCACTAGCTGCATGAGGAAGCCATCGCAATTCCTCTCGAAGGCAGATATACATGTATTGCCTGCTCCAAGGCCTTTCGTCCGCTGGATCGGACTCATCAGGGGGAGACACAGTGATTGTGCCTGTGCTCTTCGCGTCAAATAGAGACACACCACAGTCCATAATTCTGTGGTGTTCTCACCGCCAAGGGTTCGAAAAAGAATCCAACAGCACCCCCAAAGCAGCTAGCGAAAGGTAGTAGAAATAAAACAAAACAAATGTGTGGGAGACGAAAAAAAGTTGCTGAAAACTAAAAACATTATGCAAACAGTATAAAATGTAGGAGACAATCTTTGAGCCTCTGCTTGAGGATCCATTTAAGGATGCAAGGGAGATCAAAAGATATGGAACAGTCTGAGTGGTCAGCTCTGCTGTTCAATAACTCAAGCATTGTCAGCGGCTAAGAACTGTGCAGAACAACCTTTACTTGGATCTCCTAAGAGATGCAATCACCCACTGATTGACCAAACAATATAATTCTCAACAATTAAGTAGTGGGGGAAACAAGTGCGCGCGCATGCATGCATATATATATATATATATATATATACTATATATATATATATATATATATATAAAATAAACTAATAAATTCCAAGGATAAGTACCGGGCACCATTCCAGCAACTTACAGAGCAGCTTGGTGTTGCAATGACGGCAAGAAATATTCAATTATAAACAAAGCTTGCTTTTATATTTTAGATTGAAGAAATAGGGAGAGATAAGCATTCATATCTGCAGTGGCAGATAAGTCTGCCTAACTAACAGTATGTGCTTGAGTGGGTGAACGGGGGAATAATAAATGCTTCTCAAAATGAGCCTTCAGCAAGCTTATATTCTCCAGAGGAAGATAATCTCCAATGGGGAGGAAGCTCACTAACATATAACTCATAGTCAGATACCGATATTTCGAAAACCTGATTGTTTCTCCTCAGTGACCACAGATAGTGGAAATTTGAGTCCTCTGCCTTTTCGGTTTTAAGAAGAATGCTATCCCCCGATAAAGGCTGGTGTGCAGTACCGTTGAGTTTTCAAAAAACCAACGAAAGTTGCCACCCAAGAAGCAAGAGAAAATCATGCAAGAGAAAATCATGCAAGAGAAAATCATCAGCAAAACAAGCTACATTTTCTTCTGAAAAGTAGAAAATATAAAAAAGATAACCTCAAAAAAGAAAAAAAAGTCCTACCTCCTTATTTGAAAGACAGCATTCATACCACACCCCTCCCCACCTAACTTACCTACCAGCTAGCCTTAAAAAAAAAAAAAAAAAAGGAAAACCACTAAGTATGGAGCTGCAGGAAGGCTACCCACGTTCACCTTTTCAAGAGGGGTTTACCCTGCTCCCTATCCTGCCCCAGAACAAGCATTAGGATAGTCCAGGCCCACCAACCATTCATACACACTTCCACCCGACACACGTACAGTGGCTGTATTTTAAAAGTGGAGTTTGCTGAGCTCCCTCCTGAAATGTACCAGAGAGGGGCCTCGGCTGCGGCTGCAGGAAAGAGAATTCCAAACTGGGATGGTGCGGTGAAAAAAGCTATACTTCAGGACGTCGGTTTTGATCTGAGGTGGCGGAATTTCTTG
>JADBJO010003316.1:250000-252445 GCA_016801955.1 Conus betulinus | reverse complement strand
TTGAGAGAGTGAGGGGTGTTAAGGATGATGAAATTCTTTATTACAAGAATAATAGATAATACTGACGATATTTTTACACCAGTCCTGCCTGAGTAGGAACTACAACATCAGTGAATGAAAATGTATTAAAAGCAAAAAGGCAGCAGGAGAGACAGATGACAGATCCGACCGAAACGGACGACACAGACAGAACAGAGACAGACAGAGCACAGACCGAGACAGAGAGCGTGACAAAGATAGGATAACAAAGAGTCTGACAGAGAGAGAGAGAGAGAGGAGAGAGAGAGGACGCTGAGAGAGAGGCGGAGAGATAGGGAGGGGCAGGAGGAGGCGGCAGAAGAGAGACCCGGAGAGTAGAGAGGAGGGAGAGGAGACAAGGAGAGAGACCGAGAACGAGGATTATCTATTTCAAGCAAATTGGTGGTTGGGTCTCTAATCAATCAGGGTAGAGAGAGGGAGTGAGCGAGGGGGCGTGAGTCCGTCTGCAGAATCATATCTAGGAACTGACATTTATAGAAGATATTTGATATTTGATGTCTTTCTTGGGCAATGCTGGCATTATCTGACAAGAAATACGATTATGTATTAAAAAAATGATTAATGGCTCTCCGTTTCGTCTAAATCCTGTGCGTTCTGGTTGCCTACGCGTCTTTTCATTCCTCTCTCTCTCTATCTCTCTCTCTCTCTCTCTCTCCTCTCTCTCTCTCTCGGCTCTCTCTCTCTCTCTCTAACTCTTCTTTATTTTCTTCGTCTCTATGTTTTGTCTGTTCCCAGCTTCCACTTAAAGGCTGTCCACAAACAAGGAAAACAGCAAAAACCAATGTCGTGTATATGTCAGCCATGATTTTTCACACAGCAACAAATTCTCTGCGTCAGTGATCTCCTTCTCACACAACACTCTTCTATTTGTCTGCCATCTTTTTTTTTTTCTTCACACTCTATTTTGTTCTACAGGAGAGTCATTTTTTTTCCCGCACAATGCTAATTTTACCAAGTCGTGTGTCTATTTTCCCACAACACTAGTAGATCAACTTTTTTTTTTTTTTTTTTTTTTTTTGCTGTCCAACCTCTGCGCCACCTCAGAGACCCCCGTCCACAGCCACAGCCCGGTCGGCCCCGCCGCAGCCCCGGCACCGGCAATCCACAGGGAGCAGTCAATGTCAAGTCGTCAAGAGGCAACCCACCGGAGGAGACACTGCACTGCTGCCGAGTCACTTCAGGTGGTGTTCAGTGGCGCCTGTTCTGATCTAACATACGCAGGACACCACCTACTAAGCCCCCTACTGACGACAATAATTGCTTAGTCGCGGAGCCGGCGCGAGTGAGCTCTCCCTCCGGAGGGCGCCACCACGTCCGTCCAACGACAGCCCCCATGGACTCGCCGATCCGGTGACCCCACGGAACCAAACCAAGGCCACAGACGTGGAGAGGACATCGAAATTGAGGTCACCATGAGAGCAGGGCATCAAGGAAAGGAAATCTTCCGAAGCACACAGACTGGAGAGAGAGAGAGAGAGAGAGAGAGCAGAGAGAGAGAGAGGAGAGAGAGAGAGAGAGAGAGAGAGAGGGAAGAGGGAGGAGGATGAAAAGAGAGAGATAGAGAGAGACGGGAGAGAAACAGACAGACAGACAGATAGATAGAGAGAGCGGACAGAGACACAGAGAGAGATTTTCTGTAAAACATACTACATTTTTCTCCCAAACAAAGGATGGGTCTCTTAGAATGCTCAGTGTCGTGTTTTGTTGCAAAAGAGGAGTGAACTCTCTTGACTGCGGTAGTTAGCATTACCTGCCGATCAGTTAATCTCTCTCTCTCTCTCTCTCTCTCTCTCTCTCTCTCTCTCTCCTATCTCTCTCTCTCTCTCTCTCTCTTTCTCGGTGTTTTTGGTGTTTTTTATGTTCTTTTTCATGTTCTTGTTCTCGTTGTTGTTGTTCTCGTTGTGGTTGTTGTTGTTGTTGCTGCTGATGCTGTTGTCGTTGTCGAACTTCTTCTTCTTCTTCTTCTTCTTTTCTTCTTCTCCACCGTCTCTTTCTTGAACACACACGCATGCACACACACACGCGCGCGCGCCACGCACAACAAACACACAACACACACACGCCCACAGAGAGAGGAGAGGAGAGAGAGAGAGAGAGAACACCACACACCACACACACACAACACACACCCGTACACACACACACACACACACACACACACACACAACACACACGAGCGCCAAGCCTTTATCACACAGGCAGGGCAGGCAGACAGAGAGACAGACAGAGTACTCTTACTCCTAGGTCAGCGGGTACAGACTATGAAGGATAACCAGACGCAGGACAGGGAGGGTCATGATGTGGGTGAGGAGGAGGGGACACGTGAAAGTCAGGAGGCGGTAACTATATTTAGATACATCGTTATGCCTGAAAGGGTTTTTTTCTTTCTTCCTTCTGTTTCTTCTC
>JADBJO010003316.1:232500-245000 GCA_016801955.1 Conus betulinus | reverse complement strand
TAACTACTCATATTAAGAAACAGTTTTCTAAACGTAAAAGTGTCCTTGCTTCCTTCTTTGATCTTACTAAAGCTTACGATAGAGTGTGGCACAGCCGACTACTGTATAAATTAAAACAAATTGGTCTTTCTGGTCACGTCTACAATTATGTGAAATCCTTTTTAAGTGGGAGACATATAATGACCAAAGTTGGTGTGACTTTATCATCCTCAAGATCTATAGATATGGGAATTCCACAAGGTTCTATTATCTCCCCCTTGTTATTCAACGTAATGCTATATGACTTATGTACATGTTTTTCATCATCATACCAAGGTAGCTCAATATGCTGATGACATTGCAATATGGATTAATGTATCTTTAAAGAAAAGAACAAATTTACGTCACATAAATTATATTCAGAAGCTCTTTCAGAACGAGCTGGATAAATTAAATAGTTATATGCATTTGAACGGCTTTCAATTCTCTGTTGAAAAGACACATTTGGTTCTCTTTAACAATGGATATAACCCAAGTAACTTGCCTATATTCTTTCTGGGAGGACGGGAAATTTTTTATAAACTTGAAGTAAAATTTTTAGGCGTCCTACTTACACCAAAACTAAACTGGAAAAAACACATAGACTCGATAGTTACTAAAGCGGTTAAAAAGTTTGAATTTTCTAAAAATTGTCAGTCACTCTCCATGGGGACAGGATCCCAAAGTTTTGTTGCATTTAGCAACCAGTCTTGTACGATCAAGATTGACTTACGGACAGGAGGTATTCTTTCAGCTCCGCGATCGCATTTAAAGAAACTTCAAAGAATTGACAGTAAAGCTGTAAAGTTGTCCCTGGGTGTACCTGTGCACACTAAGTCCTCTGAAGTTTATAAGATAGCAGGCCTTTTGCCACTTGATGAGGAAAGGAAAATAAGTTCTGTAAAATATGTAGTGAGAGACGGATTGCCGTGGACGACCTTGAAGAGTTAAATACACGATCCGACATTGATTTTTCGAAAAATGCACAGAAAAAATTCAAATTTAGAGACGCTTCGTTCATATGTTTCAGACGTTTTTTAATTCATCAAAGATTAACCCACACGAGGTAGCGCCTCGCGTACTGGTTCCGCCGGTACCCCCTTGGGAAACTAACGGAAGTAAAAGTTAACATTTTTTCTTCTGATATCTAAATAAAGCGATGTCGCCGCATGTGTTAGCAGCATCTGTCAAAATTGACATGGAAGAAAAGTTTACTAACTATTTGAAAGTATACACTGACGGCTCAGTTCTTGATGATGGTAGTGCGGGATCTGGCTTTGTAATTCCAGATTACAAAGCTGAAAAATCATATTATTTAGGTAAGGGTCATTCCATATTTACAGCTGAACTTGTTGCTGCTGTCCTGATGGCGTTAAATTATTTAATTTCCTTGCCAGTCTCAATATTTAATATCCTGTTTTGTGTTGATTCACAGTCAGTAGTCAGTATTAAAAAGTTTGCATTGTTTTGAAAATACACAGAGAGAGGAATTATTATTTGAGATTAAGTACATGTTGCACTGTCTTTACATGAAAGGTACTAATGTTGTATTTCGTGGGTCCCATCGTACACCTCCTTCATTTTTAACGATCAAGCAGATAGAGCAGCAAAAAGGGGAGCAAAGCAAGCGAGTGTTTCGGCCCTTATCTCCTGACACTCTAGGGGGTTGGGCCACACCCGGTTCATGACTCCGGATGTCCCTCTGCTGCCCCTTTTTTTTTTTTCCCATCTCTGGGATGAGCCATGACTGGGATTCGAACCCATGCCCTTCTGGACATGCTCATTTCCACTTAATGACTCGCGCACTAACCACTGAGCCACAGGGACACCTGATATTTGTAGGAAAGTTAAGCCTTATGAAGTTCACTTTGTTCCTCCTTGACCAGATCCAACTTGAACACCTCTCTGCCGCTTCTGCCATTGCTTTCAGGGCTTTGGTTTTTTCCCTCCCTGCAACTGAGAGCTGTTTCATGAGGCTGTATGCAGACGTTCCCACAAACCCCCTAGCTCCAATTTCTGCAGTGAGGACTTTGACCTGATGCCTTCTCTCCTCAGGCTGTTTGCCAGATCAGCATACTTTTCAGTCTTGTAGATCTGAGCTGCCTCCATTCTGTTCTCATATGGCACCGTGAGCTCGATCATGATCAGCTGCTTGGTTGACTGAGAGTGTAATACTATGTCTGGTCTCATGCCACTCTTGCTGATAATCTCTGGGTGACTATTCCATTCTGGGAGGTCTGCTGTGCACTCCCAGTCATCTGCCCCGTCCAGCAGACTCTGCCTGCATGTTCCGAGTGGCACTGTTGTTCTTGGCCATGATTCGCTGCCTCCTGCCGTGAAGAATGTTGCGGGTGCTTTTGGAGTCCTGATTTTCCCTTTTGTGGTGTGGGTACTAGCCCAGACTACTTGTACAATCTCTTTGAGCACTTGGTTGTGCCTCCATGTGTACCTTCCTTGAGCCAGGGCTACTTTACATGAGCTTAGGACATGCTCCACTGTTTGTTTTTCATGGCAAAGGGGGCATGAAGGATCGTCTGTTTTTCCCCACTTCACCAGGTTTGCATTTGAAGGCAGAAGGTCATATGCAGATCTGAGAATGAAGCTGATCCTGAGAGGGGCCATGTGCCAAATGTCATTCCAAGTGAGACTTCTTTGGAGTGCATTCTCCCACGTTGTCCATTGCCCTTGCTGGCTCTGCTGGACTGCTTTTTGGAGTCTTTGTTGGTCTTCTTCTTTTCTCATCTCCTGAATCATCATGTCTCTTTTGGCTTTTCCTTTGGCCTTTGACCACCATTCAGTTTTGGTCACCCCCAGTCCTTGTCTGTTGGTCTGTGTGTGTCCTGTTATTTCTCTGATCTTGAGACTTTCTTTTGCAGAATCCATCGCCTCTTGAACTTTCCATTTTTTCTGCCTGTCTTCAGCTGGGGCTTGATTGCTTCAACCACCCTTGTCTCCTGAGTCCTCCAGCATGCTTTGAAGTCTGATCTTCCCTGCTTTATATTCCTCCAGGATGGATTTCAGTGGTAGTTTCAGCTTTGCTTGGCGACAGTATAGCGCTATGTCAGACAGGGTGGGACACCAAGCCATTTCCTTGTGAACTTGTTGATTTTGGATTCCATTGCCTCCACTATGCTGGTGCAGATGTCGTATATCATCAGAGGCCATAGGAGCTTTGGTATCAGCATGAACTGCAGACACCAGACCTTGTATTTGCCAGGGAGCCCACACTGGTCAATGGTCTCCAAGCCTTCTTCCGACATCTGTTTGGTTTCTTTTGCTCTTCGTGTGTCTTTCAGCGTATCATCATACCATCTTCCAAGGCTCTTGACTGGCTCTTCTGTTACTGTGGAATGGTCTGGTTGGCAACACTGAAAGACCACAGATTCGGCCACTTTTCCTTTCCTCAGTGAGAGACTCCGTGATTTCTTTGGCTTGAACTTCATTCTGGATGAGGCAAACTATGTCGTCCAGCCTCTCTCCAGCACGTGACGTGTCTCGTCTTCTCTGGATGAAATCACTGTAGTGTCATCCATGAAGGCCTTGAGAGGGGGCATCTTGTCCATCGCCAAGGTCTGTTTGTCTTGCGTTGCTTGTTGTTGCTGCTTTCAAGATGACTTCCATTGCCAACACGAACAGTATTGGGGAAATGGCACAGCCCATTGCAATGCCCACTTCCAAGTTGATCCAATCTGTTGTGTACTCCTTGGTAGAGAACCGCATTGAGAAGCCATTGAAGTACTTCTTGAGCATGTCGCGGATGTTCTTTGGCACATGGTACATCTTAAGAGCCAACTGTATCATCTCATGGGGTACAGATCATATGCGTTTGCCAGGTCGAGCCACACTACGTCCAGGTCTCTCTTTTCTGTTTTTTTTGCTCTTTGGATTGCGTCCCAGATCATTGTGGCGTGTTCTACACAGCCAGCCACGCCTGGAATGCCACCTTTCTGGACTGACACATCCAAGTACTTGTTTTCCATGAGGTACTTGGTCAGCCTTGCTGCCATGACAGAGAGAAGATTTTTTCCCTTCGACGTTCAGTAGTGATATTGGCCTGAACTGGCTGATGTCACTTGAGTTTTGCTCTTTGGGGATGTACACACCATCTGCCGTCATCCACTGGCCGCTGATCTTCTGATTTCTCCAAGCTGATCGCAGCAGCCTGTGGAGCCACTCCAGCACCTTGGGACATTTCTTGTACAGCTGGTAAGGTATTCCGTTTGGCCCTGGTGATGATTTGGCTCTGGCTTTGTCGACCACCTTCTTGATTTCCGCCAACGTTGGAGGCTTGTCATTGAACTGTTCCTCAGGGTTGGTTGGCCACACCAGACCTTGAATGTCGAGTGGTGCTTTGCTCTGTGAGTCAGAGTATGTTTTTCTCAGATGCTGCTCAAGAACTCCTTTGTCCACACTTAGGGTCCAGATTTTGGCTGCTCGAACAGAGTTCTGGCAAAACTGGAAGGGGTCTCTGAAGAAACGCTCTTGTGTGTTCTTCTTCTTCTTTTTGCTTTTCCTCTTCCTCGCAGATTCCGCTTTGCTGAGGGCGCGCTGTGTTTTTGCTTTCAGGTCTTCCCAGAGTTTTTCCAAGCCTTGTTTTTCAGCTGGCAGAGCAGTCTTCATTTGCTTCTTGAGGTTTTTCTTTTGGACCCTGATCTTGTCCATCTCTTCTTGGCGTCTGGATTTCTTTGGAGGTGTTTTTTCTTTGGGTAGTTTTGCTCCATAGGCGTCTCTACATGTGGCATACACAATGTCCCCATATGTGGCTAGTTTGTGTTCCAGGGTGCTTTTCCCTATCAGTGCATCGAGTCTTTGGACGATTTTTTTGCATCCAGTTTCTCCCAATCTTCAGTCTCGTTTGCTCGTGGCAGGTTGAGTTTCAGGCGCCTGGCATCGAGGGCCTGTGCAAATTCCTCATCCGAACCAACAGCGTGGATGTCCTTGGCACTGTGGTTTAAATCCTGGCCTTGGTCTTCCGACGTCTTATCTGCTGATGCAGTGCGCTGCTGCTCATTCAGATGAGTCTTCACACATCCCATCTTTGTTCTGTGGATCTTCATGCCACGGGTGGTAGCGAAACGCTTTCCACAGCACATGGATATTCCATTTGGTCCATGTTCGTAGTCCGTTTGGGATTTGCAGTCGTGATTGGTTGAGCACCGATGGATTCATCATTCTCTCCCCCTTCGGTGAATCCTGGGAGCATCTTTTCCTTTGTTTTTAGTAGCCACATGTTGAAGGCAAAGTGGGGAGCCAGCCCACAGAGCCCTTGGTTCTGGTCTTTCCCAGTGTCCTCCGGTCTTTCCCGGACGTCCTCCGGCCTATTCCCGAAGTCAATGGTTTACCCATGCATCAGTAGAAAGAAACTCGTGGAGAGCGTGGCAGCACACCTGATATTTGTAGGAAAGTTAAGCCTTATGAAGTTCACTTTTGTTCCTCCTTGACCAGATCCAACTTGAACACCTCTCTGCCGCTTCTGCCATTGCTTTCAGGGCTTTGGTTTTTCCCTCCCTGCAACTGAGAGCTGTTTCATGAGGCTGTATGCAGAAGTTCCCACAAACCCCCTAGCTCCAATTTCTGCAGTGAGGACTTTGACCTGATAGCCTTCTCTCCTCAGGCAATTAGTCATATCATCGAAAGCGATTTCTGGAGTCAATACAGTTCCTCATCAAAACCTCGTCAGCAAACTCTGTCAAACTTTGTGTCGATTAGCCGACCGGTTTCAAGCCTGGCTTTTAGACTTTTATGTAATTCCCTACGTACCAAGTATTGCCAGACTGTTAAAGTGTGCATGTCGTGGGGATCTTTCAGTTCAACATGTGATTTTTGATTGTGAACTAACGAAACCCTTTTTGAATGGTGTTATACCAAGTGCGACACTGGGCATGTTAATGTGTTTGACTTTTTAGATTCGTTGCCAGTTATTTCTCTTGTTAAATTAACGAGACACCTTTGGAAAGTCCATTAAGGAACATTTTATAATCATAATCGTAAGTTAGATTACTTTAGTTATTTTTCTATAATTTTTCATAGTTACTGTCCTATAATTCATCTGTCCTTTATTTTTGTTCTATGTAACCACATCGTCCTCTTCTCTTCTTTTATGATAATAGTCTAAAATTGTAAACACTATGTTATTTAGACGTCTGCAATCACCTATATGTGTGACGAGACGTAAAACAGAATTCTTCCTTCCTACACACACACACACACACACACACACACACACACACACACACACACACCACATACACAGACACGCACGTACGTCTCTAAGTGGATGGAGTCCACCATGTATAGGAAGCATCTTTGTTGGGAGACTATCGACATCCTCAACACCAATACAACTAAGGGAGACTATCGACATCCTCACACCAATACAACTAAGGGAAACTATCGACATCCTCAACACCAATGCAACTAAGGGAGACTATCGACATCCTCAACACCAATACAACTAAGGGAGACTATCGACATCCTCAACACCAATACAACTAAGGGAGACTCTCGACATCCTCAGCACCAATACAACTAAGGGAGACTATCGACATCCTCAGCACCAATACAACTAAGGGAGACTATCGACATCCTCAACACCAATACAACTAAGGGAGACTATCGACATCCTCAACACCAACACAACTAAGGGAGACTATCGACATCCTCACACCAACACAACTAAGGGAGACTATCGACATCCTCAACACTAACACAACTAGGGAGACTATCGACATCCTCAACACCAATACAATACTAAGGGAGACTATCGACATCCTCAACACCAACACAACTAAGGGAGACTATCGACATCCTCAACACCAATACAACTAAGTCATGCCGAAAGACGTCCGATGTTCCGCTTCATTTCTTACACTCAGGTCAGAAAACAAAACCACGCAAAGCTAAACAAACAACAATATGCAAAATATACATGAAATAAACAAACAACGCAAAGCCAAACAAACAACAATATGCAAAATATATATGAAAAAAAAAAACGCAAAGCTAAACAAACAACAACAATATGTAAAACTATACTTTAAAAAAAAAAAAAACCGCAAAGCTAAACAAACAACAATACGCAAAATACACATGGAAGTACTCCACTGGCGAACAGACAGTGTAGGAGACACAGGCAGGGTCCCTTTGGGGCAGTGTTGATGACTTCACAGCCTGATGATGATGATAATGATTTATGACGATGATGATCATGATGATGATGATGATGATGGTAATGATGATGATGATGATGATGGTAATGGTGAAACTGAAAATAATGTTGATAAATGTAATAGTAACTGGAATGGAAATGCTTATGCAGAATTCTTATGATGATGAGCATGATGATGATGATGATGTTGTAAATGTGGATTTAAAGGGACGAGTGTGTGTGTGTGTGTGTGTGTGTGTGTGGGGGGGGGGGGGGGGAAGGAGTATCAAGGGTTTCTGCCACCACCCATCCCTCCTCAAAAAACAAACCGAAAAGAAAAGGACACGAAAAAGAAAACAACAACAACAACAACAAACAACAACAACAAAAAAGACTTTTTAACAAAGTTAGTCCTGACATTCATTGTGTCTTCCGGAATGACATTTTGGTGAGATTATCAGGGGCACCATCTTAGCGCAGGTTGCAGTTCTGTCCCTGAGCAGTTCGCTAAGAATGTTGGGGAAAATATATTTGCTAACCCCCCTGCACCCCTGCACACACACACACACACACACACACACACACACACACACACACACACACACAACTCCACCTCCTCCTCCTCCTCTCACCACAACCATTTCCTACCCTCTAGTTTTCACGAAACTCCTGAAATTCCATTCCAGTAGTTAGAGCGTGGAGACATTGTTTGAAACCCATCCCTATCAAATGATGTGATGCACACCTGCGAAACTCACCCACCCAAGCCCCTCACCCCTTCTCTCCGCCGTCTTCCCCACATCATGAATATACACTATCGGCTCACATTACAAGACCACAATTTGCAGGTGTTACCCATCAATGAATAATGACATAAGAAAAGAGGATGAATGAGGTGGGGACGGTACCGACAGAGCAGGAGATGGAAAAGGGAGATGGGGGGAATCGTGGACGAGAAATGACGTATGTCTGACGTAGCCATGAACTTCTCGCGTTCGTGCGGCGCGTAAACGCACTTTTAACCCACAATGATGAGTCTGCATTGATCACGTAGCTGCTATAAAGCTGTCTGTGATTTTTTCTCTCTGTTTCAGCCCGGTCCGTTCTGTAGAATGGCTCAGCAGAAATATGGGCCGCTGTTTGAGGAATACGTAGAAATGGAAAAAAAAAAATGTGTTGCCATGTGACAATATTCGGGAGTAGGAAGAAAGCTTAACGAAATGAGTTATGGACAGAAAGGATGATATCCTTTGTATATCATAGCATGAGTCATGTGTATTCGTTCTTGGCTAAACAATCATCTCCATGGTCCGTTACACGCAGGCAAAGTAGGCAAGACGAAGAAGAAAAGAGGGCGCGGCAATCATATTGGAGAACTTTATCCAAACTTTGGCTTGTATTTGTCAGAAAAAAAAAAAAAGGGAATAAATCACAATGCCGCGAACGAAAGAAACAAACAAGGTACACGACAAACACGACGTGTTTCGACCTCTGTGGTCTTCCTCAGGCAAATCAAACAACATTAAAGACAATGAAAACGAAGAATGAACAATCACGTAGCTCCTAAAACGGGGCACAAAATTCCACACACACGTTTCTTTGAAGCTTGTAACTTCCTCCTGCAGTCACGTCATTTTCAAATTTGTATTTGTATAGCTCTAATCAGCGAGTTATGTCCATAAACCGGGCTGAAAATGCTTCGGAGTCACAGTCTGTCAGAGAAAAGAATAGAGGAAACCATAGCTCTGAAAGTGATAAGCTAAGGTTTTGCCGTTTCAAAACGGAGTGACTGAGGGCGGAAAATGAAGCAAAAATTACAAAGGTTAGTCACCGCCAAGGACATAGCCAAACAAAGTACAGGGCAACAAGTCTTGTCCTGTACTTTGTCTATGTCTCTTTGGTGGTAACTAACCCCCTCTCTTTCTTAATTTTGCTAAGATTTTGCAGTCATTATAAATGATTATTACAACTGCAGTCTTGCGCCGATTTTAGGGTTAATACATGCAACTGATATTCGTTGGTAGGTTTTAGAATGGGCATATACCAGATGTCAAGGTTCATTATACATAATACAAAGTGGTCATTCAGACAGTTAGATCGACTGTCCAGTGTGTCATGGTGTTGTTGAGAATGAAATCCGTTTTCCAATTTATTGTCCTACCAGTGATGGATGGAGAAAACAAACTTTTTTTTTTTTTTTTTTTTTTTTTTTTAGGGGGGGGGGGGGGGGGGGGGGGGTGGGGGGGGTGGGGGGGGGGGGGGCTTCAACAGACTAGCTCTGGTACCGTTTGTGTGACCTCAAAGCAGTACTGTCTTGAACTCTGTCGTTTCAAAGTGAGGCGACTGCGGGTAGTAGTTTGGAACAATCTTAAAAGAAAAAAATGACTGTAGGCCAACCGCCGAACAGAAAAGACAAACAAATCACTAGGCAAACATGACGCGTTTCAACCGATTTGGTTTGTTTTTCTTTGCTATCTTGCTTGTTTGTTTTTGTTTTGTTTTGTTTTGTTTTGTTTTGTTTTCAAGCCACAAAAAACAACACTGAAGACAATGAAAATGAAGAAAGAACAATCACTTATATCCTGAAACTGCGAGCGAAATGGATGGGTACATTCATTTTGCGCCCGGTTGGAGGAGACGTTGTCTTCAATGTTGATTGTCTTGCCTGAAGAAGACCAAAGAGGAACGAAACGCGCCGTGTTATGTAATGTAATGGGAAAGGATGTTTATAGAGCGCTTTAAGCACAGTGGTAAGTGGATATCATTAATCAGTCCAAGGGAAAAGATGTGTCTTTAGGGAGGTTTTAAAAGTCTCTAAAGAGTCCGTGTTACGCAGAGAAGAAGGGAGACTATTCGCAGAGCAGGTGCCTGTAAGAGAAAGATCGTTGGCCTGAAGTTTTCAGGCGAGCGGAGGGAAGCCGAAGCAGACGAGAATCGGTGGATTTCATCACACGCACCTCCTTTACACCCTCCACCCTCCCACAATTCTCTCTCTCTCTCTCTCTCTCTCTCTCTCTCACACACACACACACACACACACACACACACACACACACACACACACATTCTTAATGTGTTTCTGTCTCTGTCCGTGCGTCTCTTTACTCTCTGTCTGTCTATCTGTTTGTCTGTCTGTCTGTCTGTCTGTCTGCCTGCCTGTCTCTCTCTCTCTCTCTCTCTCTCTCTCTCTCTCTCTCTCTCTCTCTCTCTCTCTCTCTGAAAAAAAAAAAGCTGAAAAACTATTTTCTATCACACTTTATCTCCCTTTCTTTGTCTCTTTGTCTCTGTTTCCGTCTGTTTCCGTCTCAGTCTTTACCTCTCTGTTAATCAGTCAGTCAGTCAGTCTGTCTGTAGGTCTCTCTGTCTGTCTGTCTGTCTGTCTGTCTCTGTCTCTCTGTCTCCTCAGGGTTGTCTCTCTCTCTGTCTCTCTCTCCTCTCTCTCCTCTCTCTCTCTCTCTCTCTCTCTCTCTCTCTCTCTCTCTCTCTCTCCTCCTCGTGTGTGTGTGTGTGTGTGTGTGTGTGTGTGTGTGTGTGTGTGTGTGTGTGTGTGTTTCTTTCTAATCATTTTTCCTTCTTTCATTTTCATCTCTCTCTCTCTCTCTCTCTCTCTCTCTCTCTCTCTCTCTCTCTCTCTCTCTCCATCAGTGCCTTTCTTCCTTTCTACACAAGTCACAAGGACCCTGTCTGGCCTCGTGTGTGTGGTGAGGTTATGTCAGTGGGCAGTTGCTAGACTTTATTTCGTCAGAAACAGGCTTGCAAGACGGCGTTTATGCCTTTCCCGTCTGACTTACATACATACAATTTGTAGATTTCCGAGCTATTTGTCACGCGAAATTCATTTAAAGACGTGCTAGGTATCTCGCAGTTAGCATCATGAGCGAGTGTACGGCGCTGTTTGTAAGTTCATGACAATGTCTCGCTCGACAATTGGATAGTGGGTGAGAAAGAGACAGACCCAAATGAAAAGTTTACTTGTTGAAAATTGTGTTTCGGGTCGATCTGCCCTCTTGCCATTTAAACTGTGGCGCGCAGTTTTGAAGTCTGAAAGAAATAGACATCATTCAAAGAGCATGTAAGATCTCATGGCGAAAGCTTGGCCATGTCTGGAGTTGTGCTGTCTTCACCTGTCAATGGAACAGCAACGAGTGAGGCTGCGAGATGGACTCGGCTGTTGCTTGACGGTGGCGTTTTTTTGCCGGTGGACTCTACAGTTATGAAATAGGGGCTGCTACACCCATGGGAACGCTCCCGTGGAGGTTCTGTCGTATCATATCCAGTGGCCACTACACAATGGCATCCGCCAGGGAGCAGTTATGTTCCTGATGTCTTAATGAAAGCCCTGTGCGTGACTGCACCCTATGTGAACACAGCGCAGGCTTCCAAAGGTGGTGCAGAATTGCCCCCGGCTGTTTGTTCAGCAGTTGAGGACAGTACTTCTCTGGGTCCCAACTGCATCTTTCGGGCGTATCTTTTTCTCAGGCATCAAAAGGCAGAAAAGCTGATCTCGCTGATAAGTAACTTTGTATACCAGTTGAACAAACGGCTGTACAGTTCAAAGGCTCGAACTCGGTGTATTTTGATGTGGATAATCTTATCGTCTGAAGTGCCTTAAAAATAGCGTACCGAAGAACTCATTGGTCTCAAATGTGTGATCCGGTTTGGAAATCATAATTTGAAAAAAATAAACCTGGCCGATCCTTTCTCGACCTTTTGCAGCTTGGAGCGCTGGCGAGGAACACAATACCGTAATCAAATGTGAGGAGAACAAAGGGGAAAATGCAAGCAAGAGTTCTGGCTGCATCGCCAGACCAGTAGTGTGGTTTTACTTTTTCTACTTAGCTTTAGATATGTTGTCCCACAGAAATTTTAGATATGCACTTTGAAAGAAATGGTTCAATTAAATACAATACCATGATTGCTAGAACTGGAAGACACTTTAATCTCGTACTACCCATTGTGTCTGGAGTCGGGGGATCTTTCTCAAACTTAGAAGGGGTAGCAAGGGTTTTTTTTTAACCATTAACCCGCAGACTCCTGAGAGTGTGGTCTAAATCTTTAAGTTATAAGTGCAGATTGAGGGTTCAGAATTACTGGATTAATTTCAGTGACAGGACTGGGCTGACAGAGCTGTGAGTAATCAGCACAACTTTCCCAAGATAAAGAACAATGGTCGATAATCACTGAGGCATGATAAACAGGACACAGGCCTTTACACAGAGCCTTGTGGAACTCTATCTTTCAAGAACGTGGCAGGTGAGTTCAATTCATTTGCTGACAGTTTCTGAGTGTGTCCACTGAGGTAAGATTTATCCATGCAAGTACGGTACCTTGAATA
>JADBJO010003316.1:210000-220000 GCA_016801955.1 Conus betulinus | reverse complement strand
GAAGGATTTTCAGTTTATATGCCACCTTTCTCAGCACAGCTCCATGGGTGTGACTGGCAACCACTGTGTTGAAATCAATAATCGAATTAAGGGGGGAGAATCACGTCACCCGATAATCTCTCTCTCTCTCTCTCTCTCTCTCTCTCTCTCTCTCTCTCTCTCTCTCTCTCTCTCTCTCTCTGTGTGTGTACATTTTCACTTCACCACACCGATTTTTCGCTCTCTGTCTCTCACACACAAACGCATACATACACTTGAAAACACATTCGCAAATGAGTAAAAAGTGTACAGGTTCAGACACACACACACACATGCATGCAAGAACACACACACACACACACACACACACACACACACACACACACACACACACACACACACACCACACATTCACACACACACACACACACACACACACACACACACACACACACACACACACACACACACACACACACACATACACACATTCACACACACACACACACACACACACACACACACACACACACACATTCACACACACACACATTTTAGACACCCGCACTCTGTCTTCCGGGGATCCCTGCATCAGAATCCGTCAGTCAAAGTCTACAATGAGGGCGGACAACGTGCCCAAGCCGTACGCCCCGATAGACACGTAGATGGGGAGTGCGGTGTCTCCGGTGATGGCGATGAGGGGCCCTGCCACCAGGCACACCAGGAAGTACGTCAGAGGAAGCATCACAGTCACGGAAGCCAACGCGCTGCCCGATTTGGCCGAGCCTCTTCCTCTCCCTCCCCGCCGCCATCATCTTCATCTTCGGCCCTACTTCCGCCCTCACTTCCGCTGGCGGAGAGGTCTGCGTTTCCGTGTCCGGAGAGGGCCTTCCGGGTCGATCGTTCTCTGTGCTGAAAACAAAGAGGTGAAATGAGACCTGGATCGCTACCAATCGACGACAAGAGTACAGAGTTCAGCCAATTGCGTAGCTCAATACGTAACATTGATACGTAAAAATATGTGAGAGACAGACATGGACAGCAATTTTTTTTTTTTCTTTTTTTGTTGTCGTTTGTGTGTGTGTTGTCAACATATTGGCGTGTTATTTGCTTGTTCGTTTGTTTGTTTTACTTTCTTTTTCTTTTAATGGGCACACATGAAGAATTGTTTTTTAAAGAATTTCAGTGATTAATGTTAATAATATACACAAACATCTTACGAAGTTATAAAACCCATTGTATACCTTCTCATCTCAGATCCCATCAAATTATGACATTCGGAGAAAGCAAAGTACACAGACAAATTTCAGTATCACATTGTTGTGATCAGGCTCAAAGGTCGTGGACAACATGCAAACAGTACGGAAAGAAACTATACATTACGCATAATAAGCATTAGCCCCCTAATAGTTTAACGTTTGGGGCCCAGCTTGTTTGGCATTTTGCATATTTCTCCCCATCAAGGACATGCAATTCATTTTATATGTATAACCCAGCCCCTTCAAAAACCAGTTTAGTTTAGGTTTTCTTTTGTTAATTCTACATCTATACATGAAATATTTTCCCATTAGAATTATCCGATCTAACAACATATCATCGGGGTTTTTTGGTTTTCCCTCAGTGCCAAATAATATACTCTCCACATTAAACCACGACAATCTGTCGGTGTGCACACTTCACTTTCAAAACACTTTCAAGCTGTGGTGGAACAGAAAGCTGAAATAAGCTGGCCTTTGCAGGTTCATTCCGATGAAAGCCCATCAAACCGTAAATTTGCTCGCTGATTGCCATGCGAACATTAATTAGCAATTTTTTTTTTTTTTAAGCCATATGTATCCAATGATGGTGGAAGACAAATTCATGACGGTATCCAATGACAAGAAGACAACAGTCTCATGTTTCAGGACTACCTCACCCATCCATCCCACTCGTTCCCCGTCCTCCACCCACTGCCACCCCCCCCCCCCCACCCCCCTTGCTCTTCCCCGTTTTTGATTTGTTGGAAACATGTATTTAGATATTTAGATTGACAGGTTTTGCTGGGGGCTGGTGTGTGTGTGTGTGTGTGTGTGTGTGTGTGTGTGTGTGTGTGTGTGTGTGTGTGTGTGTGTGTGTGTGTGTGTGTGTGTGTGTGCGGGCGTGCGCGCGTGTGTGTGTGTGTGTAGTGCGTACGTGGTGTGTGTGTGTGGGCGCGCGTGCGCGTGTGTGTGTGCGTGCGTGTGTGTATGTGTGTGCATGTGTCTGTGTCTGTGTGCGTGTGTGCATGCGTGTGTGTGTGTGTCTGTGTGCGTGCATGTACGTGCGTGTGTGTGCGTGCGTGTGTGTGTGTGTGTATGTGTATGTGTGCACGTGTGTGTATGTTTGTGTGTGTGTGTGTGTGTGTATGTGTGTGTGTGTGTGTGTGTGGTGTGTGTGTGAGAGAGAGAGAGAGAGAGAGAGAGAGAGAGAGAGAGAGAGAGAGAGAGAGAGAGAGAGAGAGAGAGAGAGAGAGAGAGAGATTGGTCTCGTAGATAAGATACTCACACAGGATGTAATTAGAGTATGTTAACAAACAAATCAAACAAATGAAGGAAAGCAATGAGGACACTTCATATGTTTTCGACCATACCACTAAAACCAGACTCTGTAAAACACTGTCTTTTAAGAAACAAAACAAAAGTGATGGAATGAGACTAATGGCAGGACGATACTGGTTGAGAGGCACGAGATAAGGGGAAAGAGAACGAATGGCTTTGGAAGAATACAGGCGCGGAAGACGAGACAGAAAATAAGCACCCCGTGTGTCTAACTACCGCAATCTACACAACCAACACACCGATCCGCCCTGGCAGGGAGCGCAGGGGAGGTAAGCGGTGACTGACCTCTCGCTGGGCGTATTTGTTGGCCAGGATGAAGGGGACGGTGTAGCAGCAGGAGCGGTAGGCGGCCAGGGGTACCATGGTGAAGAACATCGCCACCATGCTTTGCGTCAGCACCAGGGTCAAGGTCAGCACAGTCACCGCGAGGCTGGTGACGACAAACTCGGCTTTCATACCTGTACACACACACAACACACACACACCACACACAGAGAGAGAGAGAGAGAGAGAGAGAGCGAGAGAGAGAGAGAGAGAGAGAGAGAGAGAGATTCAGGTGTTTAATTCATATTTAGGCCATTGCCCCTAATGAAGGGGAGTAAGTGAACAACCGTTTCACACAACATTTTCTATACCCATTATAAAGTCAGACTGATGGCTCCTGCTTCGCTTGCGAAGGATAGTGGGAAGTTCCCGCCAGGGGTGGGCGGCACGGCCTTTGATGACTAATCAGTCCAATTCGTGATCTACAGGATCTGTGGCATTGTGGGCAGGTGGAGATCTGGCCTGCGTTGTAGGGCCTGTGACCTGGGTTTTTCCTTCTCCTTTCTCTTCTCCTGGATGTTCTGTGTCGTCTGGTTTCCTCGAAGCGTTGGGTTCCCCTGAGCGTTGGGTTCCCTGAGCGTTGGGTTCCCCTGAGCGTTGAAGCTCTCCAGCTACCTCTCTCTGATGCTGACTGCTCCCGAATCAGAATAATGTTTTACGAAATGGCAACCTCACGCAACTGAAATGCTTTGTACAAGTAAATTGACAGATTTTAAAGCCGTTCTTTCACGTTTGCATGCCAAAAGTAAAATTAGTCGAAACAGGCTTGGAAATCTATAAAAATTTTGCTGGAATGTATCGTTGTCTTAAGGTATTTAGTGCTCGGCAACATAAGATAAACTTTATGTCCAAGGGTAAAGATAAGCAAACACAAGCTTTTTTATCAGCCCTTGCCCCGTTAAAGGGACTAGTATGACTAGCGACTAAGACTTACAAAACTTTTAAACAAACACACATATCTTCACAAGAGAGAGAGAGAGAGAGGAGAGGAGAGAGAGAGAGAGAGAGAGAGAGAGAGAGACAGACAGACAGACAGGACAGACAGACAGACAGACAGACAGAGACAGACAGACAGAGAGAGAGAGAGAGAGAGGAGAGAGAGAGTAAAATTGATGGTTCTTATCATTTTGTCTCGCTGTCAGCAATTGGTCCCCTTTTTTTGAGCTTCTGAAATTACACACGCACAGCTCCAGCCTGAGGCTGCTTGAGGCACCCGTTCTACTAGCACACACACACACACACACACCACACACACACACACACACCACACACACACACACACACACACACACACACACGCACGCACGCACGCACACACACACACACGCACGCACGCACACACACACACACACACACACCACACACACACACACACACACACACACACACACACACACACACGGGAACACACAGAAACAGGAAGTAAGAAGAAGAAACTGTAGGGAGAGCTTGACAGCAGGTCTTCAGAGAAGAACCCCCCCACCCCACCCCCTCCCCCCTCAGACAAGTGTTTTGCCCCTGGACTCCTTACACTCTCAGGAGGCGGCCCGCACTCCCAGATGTCCTACTACAGCCAGCCAGCCAATCCTTCCATAAACAGAACTGATGATGATGATGATGATGATGATGATGATGATGATGATGATGATGAATGATGATGATGATGATGATGATGATGATGATGCTGATGATGATGATAATGATAATGATAATGATGATGATGATGATGATGATGATGATGATGATGATGATGATGATAATGATAATGATAATAATAATGATGATGATGATGATGATGATGATGATATGATGATGATGATGATGATGATGATAATGATAATGATGATGATGGTGATGATGGTCATGTGATAATAATGATGATGATGATGATGATGATGATGTTAATGATAATAATATGAATATTGATAATAATGATGATAAAAAGCCTCGTAAAAGAAGTTTCAAGCTGATCCACATGCCCCGTTTTCTCACATGCCCTAAGCAACAACAGCAGAAACAACGAAGAAACACAATTTCACACACACACAAAAAAATGAATAAATAAACAGATAAATGAATGAATGAATGAATGAATGAATGAATTAATTAATTAATTTTAAAAAAAAAGTGAATAAGAAAAAGACGATCAAGGACGGAATGGATTATCTTTCGAGTTTGAAGGTATTCACGTAGACTGCAAGGTTGCGATACATAAGGTCATCAGTCCCATGGCTTTGTGACGCCTTATTCGTCACGCTCACTACCATATAACTTTCGTGCATGATCTGTTGGAGAGTTTATGGAATCTCCACATCCACGGTGAGGAAGGCAGGCTGTCTAGACCCAATCCTTAGACCAGGTCGGACATGGAGCAACCTTGTTGGCTGGCTTATCGTGATCTCCCAACAGGAGCACTGATTCCCGCTTTGTGAGCTCAACAACCAGTCAAAGTCAATGACCTCAAAAACACAACATTCCACTTGTCTTCTTGATGGCGTATCTGCTTTCGTCCTGTCAACTGCAAATTATGATGAAGTGGCACTGGGCATGTGCATTATGTATAGCCATTGTTGGCACAACTCCAGCCTGAAGCTGCTTGAGGCACCCCTTCTGCTAGCACACACACACACACACACACACACACACACACACACACACACACACACACACACACACACACACACACACACACGGGGACACACAGAACTAGGAAGTCGGAAGAAACTCGTGGGAGAGCTTGTCAGCAGAAGGTCTTCAGAGAAGAGACTCCCCCGCAGACGAGCGTTTCTGCGCTTCAAACTGAAACTGTTTGGAAATGGGAAAAGGCTGTGTGAACGTCTTGGATGCTGTTCTCATGGCTTACCAACAGTCCATGAGCAGACTGGTGAAGATTGGCTCACGTGCACAGTGTGAAGTCTCAGATGTTATAGTAGTCAGCCTGTCTCCCGTGTGATTCTTCTTCGCCTTTTCTTTCTTCTTTCTTTCTTTCTTTTTTCTTTTCTTTCTTTCTTTTCTTTCTTTCTTTCTTTCTTTTTTCTTTTTCTTTTTTCTTTCCTTCCTTCCTTCCTTCTTTCTTCCTTTTTTCTTTTGTTCTCTCTTTCATTCTTTTTCTTTTTTTTTTTTTTTCTTTTTTTCCATTTCTTTTTCTTTCTCTTCTAATTTTATACTTGAATTTTCATTTTCTTTTTCTTTCTTCTCCTTTTTCCTTTTCCCTTTTTCTTTCTTCCATTTTTTTCGAATTCATATTTGAATTTACCGAAATCTGAAACTGGTCCTTTTTTTTTTAATCAACACTCCTTTCGGACGACGATCTGATGAGTCAGTTATCATATTAGCTTGTCTTGAACCTGGCCACAAGATCTACAGAAACCAACAGGTGTGAAGTTTGTATGGTTGATGCAAAGGGGTTTCGCAGGTTACGAAGGTATCATTCTGGAGGTAACGACTGCCTTTGAACCTATTATTTCTTGTTAGGTGGAGTGGAGGGGGGGGGGGGGGTAGTAGGAGGGGCGGGGGGGGGGGGGGGGGGGGGGAGTACGGATGGCTTGGGGAGGCATGGTACTTATATCGCTTCCTACATCCACTGCTATTTCATTAAGGGAACGATCCATTTCTCCTCGCTCCAACCTACCACATCCTTTCACACACTTCTAATTCCCCACTGACCCCTTCCTTTCCTCCTACGCCCCCACCCCCCCCCCCCCCCCCCTACTCTCGTCTGTCTCTCTTTCTCTTCCTCTGTCTGTCTGTTTCTCTGTCTGTCTGTCTGTCTGTCTCTCTCTCTCTCTCTCTCTCTCTCTCTCTCTCTCTCTCTCCTCTCTCTCTCGTCTTCTTCTGTCTGTCTGTCTGTCTGTCTGTCTGTCTGTCTGTCTCTGTCTCTCTCTCTCTCTCTCTCTCTCTCTCTCTCTCTCTCTCTCTCTCTCTCTCTCTCTCTCAAAAAAAGAAATGCGTTCGCAAAAGAAAACTTCATTAATCTTTAAAAAAAAAAAAAAAAAAAAAAAGTAAACTCACCGATTTTTTCCAGAATCCTTCCGTGGAAGAAGTTGTAAAGAACCAGGAGCACATAGAACATCAGCATGCTCAGCGACGCCATCCTCGTGCCCAGCACGTACTGATCGTACGCGTCACTTCCGGGAGAAGCGTGCGGGTTTCCTTTGTAAATGACTTCCGCCACGTAATTGGTGATGTAGAAGAAGAAACAAGCCATGGCGATGACCGCCATGAACACCATCACCATCAGAGCCAGCCTGGACTTCGTTCCTTCATCCATGCATTTGGTGGGTTCCTCTTCTGCACAAGAACCCCCCACGTTCTCTGTCCGGTTCAACAGCCAGCTCTCTGACTCACGTTCCTCAGACACTGACCTCAGATCTTCAAGAGACTGCTGCGACGTGATGTCGTCGCTCGTCATCGTCACCAGCGATTTTTTGAACAGTTTTCGTGGCTTTCGTAATTGTTGTTGGCTGACCTTGAACTCTTCACGAAATGGCTGATTTCTGACTCATGAATACTGAAGAGTTCTCTTCTTCCTCTTTGAGAGGCGTGTAGCCATTGTTGTTGGTCTTTTGGATCGGCAGCAGGGCGATAGAAGGGGTGCTTTCGTTCTCCAGCCACTTGGAGTTGCAGGACAGCGTGCTGATGAAAGCCAGGAAGAGAACGATGACGAAAATGACGCTCTGCACCAAGAACTGGGCGTCTCCTTGGTCCCAGCACTTGACCTTGAACTTGAGGAAAGAGTTTGGACAGGTCCAGGAACCCGATGAATGACGTCATGCACCCGCCAACGGCGCCCATGGTGGTGGTGGTCAGCAGCAAGGAGTCGTGCTGGGAGGCAGGGGAGATGGACAGGATGTAGGTGCGGACGGTCAGAGTGCTGGTGTCGTAGCCATGGTCACCCAAGGTGAAACCGGCCACGGCCAAGGCTGCAGTGAGCGACAGAACGCCCGTGGCGGAACTGTCCGGTACCGAGCCTGGATCAGGGGCCACCACTCTTTCGGAGAGTTCACTTGTGTTGGGCTGGTGGGTGAAGTTCTGGAGGGGCGGGTCAGGGTGTGCGGACAGTGTGGCGGGGTCCGGGTGGTAGAGGTTGATGCTGCCGGGTGTAGATGAGGATGCCCATGCCCAGGGTCAGCAGAGACAGAGTTCCTATGGCGAACAGCCGTTTGCCTCCACGACACCTGCCACACAACGGGAGGGACATGTAGTAGTAGTAGTAGTAGTAGTAGTAGTAGTAGTAGTAGTAGTAGTAGTAGTAGTAGTAGTAGTGATGGTAGTGGTAATAGTAGTGGTGGTGGTGGTGGTGATGAGTAGTGGTAATAGTAGTGGTGGTAGTAGTAGTAGTAGTAGTAGTAGTAGTAGTAGTGGTGGTGGTGGTGGTGGTGGTAGTAGTAGTAGTAGTAGTGGTGGTGGTGGTGGTGGTGGTGGTGGTGGTGGTAGTTGTAGTAGTGGTGATGATGGTAGTAGTAATAGTAGTGGTGGTGGTGGTGGTGGCAGTAGTAGAAGTAGTAGTAGTAGGAGTGGTAGTGGTAGTGATGGTAGTAGTAGTAGTAGTGGTGGTGGTAGTGGTGGTGGTAGTAGTAGTAGTACTAGTAGTGGTGGTGGTGATTGTAGTAGTAATAGTAGTGGTGGTGGTGGTGGTAGTAGTAGAAGTAGTAGTAGGAGTAGTAGTGGTAGTAGTAGTAGTAGTAGTCATTTGTGCGTGTGTGATTGTGTATGTGCGCGCGCGCGCGCGCGCGTGTGTGTATGTGTGTGTGTGTGTGTGTGTGTGCATGTGTGCGTGCGTGCGTGCATGTGCGCGCGCGCACGAGTGTATGTGTTCCTTATTCCTTCATATCATTATCACGACCACCGTCACCACAGCAGTCACTATCGTCACAGCCATCATCATCATCATCATCATCATCGTCATCATCATCACCATCATCATGTAACCATCACCATCACATCACCATCATCATCATCATCTGCATCATCATCATCACTACCATCACCATCATCATCATCATCGCCATCATCATCACCATCACCATCATCATCATCACCATCCATACCACCACCACACCACCACCACCACCATCATCATCATCATCATCATCATCATCATCATCATCACTATTATCACCACACCACCACCACCACCATCATCATCATCATCATCATCCATCATCATCATCATCATCATCATCACCACCATGATCATCATCACAATCATCAACTCCGCCATCACCATCATATGATCATCATCACCATCACCATCATCATCACCTACTACATCATCATCATCATCATCATCATCATCATCATCACCATCATCACCATCACTACCTGTCCATAGCCAGGCCAGCAGAGGCACGACGAAGATCCCACAGCCCCCGGACACAGCGCCAGGGAGGGAAAGCAGGGCGTAGGGCACCTGCAGCCGTTGCAGAGTGGTGGTCAGGTAGATCTCCTCAAAGGTGATGTACGACTCCAGCGCCAGCATGCCGCTACACACCAGCACCTGCTTCCACACGCAGGAAGGTCCCCCCGGAAATGAGTCCCCTCCGGACACTTCGCCTCTCTGGCCACTGCTGGCGAGTCCATGGGCTTTTCTGCTGTCGGGGGCAGGGACAATTGAGAATTATTCATGCTGCTGCTGCTGCTGCTGCTGCTGCTGCTGATGATGATGATGATGATGATGATAGCGATAATGATGATGATAGCGATGATGATAATGATAATAGCGATGATGATGATGATGATGATGATGATGATGACGATGATGATGATGATGATGATGATGATGATGATGAAGTTGTCGTCGTCTTTATCAGCATCATCATTGTCGTCATATTTTTCCCCTTTCTCACCATCATCATCATTGTCATCATAGTCATAGTCATCGTCGTCATCGTCATCACCATTAACCATCATCATTATCACTGTAAAACTGATGATGATGATGATGATGATGATGATGATGATGATGATGATGGTGGTGGTGGTGGGTGGAGGTAGTGGTGGTGGTGGTGGCGGCGGGTGGTAAGAAAAGATATGGTCATCATCATCATCAAGATCATCATCATCATCATCATCATCATCATCATAGCCCCTGCAAGTACAAACATTGTCACAACTACGAT
>JADBJO010003316.1:200000-207500 GCA_016801955.1 Conus betulinus | reverse complement strand
ATCGCCTCTTCTTACACGCTGTGTTTGTTTAAAAGCGCTACAATAATCAACAGGAGATAAAACGAAAGAGGAAACGGACACTTTTTTTTTGTGGCCTGAAGTATGAAGCAGTGACGTTGAAACTTCGACCGTATTCCATGAGCTGACTGAACTGGACAGAGAGACTAGCTTCCAAAGGGATGGGTTACCGGCCTTTGAAGCGCGATGACAGCGCCCAGCAGCTGGTGCAGGGAAATGCTGAAATGTTGGCGCTTTGCCTGTCAGTGATAGGATCAGGTATCGTCAAACTGATGTCGTATGACATATGACCGAGACGCATAACGTTCTACCTTTTTTCCCCTTTTCTCTTGGGGGGGGGGGGGGGGGGGGGGGGGGGGGGGGGGGGGGGGGGTGGGGGGTGGGGGGGGGGGGGGGGGGGGGGTGGGGGGGGGGGGAAATCAGTTGGATTGACTCATCAACGATAGCAACAATATTTAGAGGACGTTTTTTTTTTTTCTCGTTTGAACATCACATGTGTAGGCCCTATTCTGTAACTGGTTGTTCGTATTACTGTCAATGGCGAGTATTGAAATCGTTTTTAAATGCATTAAACAAAGAAAAAGTAGGTACATCTTCTTCTAGTACTCGTAGCAGAAGCAGCTGCAGCAATGTAGCATCAACAGTAGTAAGCTAGTGACTGAAGCAAGCAGCAGCAGCAGCAGCAGAAAACAGTTGCAGTAGTAATAGCAGCATCGGTAGCCGAAAAGGTAACAGCAGTAGCAACAGTTCCATAATCGTAATTTTTTGTACGTAGGTTTGTCTGTTTTTTTTTTTTTTTTTTTTTTTTTTTTTTTTTTTTTTTTTTTTTTTTTTAATCTCTCTTTCCGTGAATGTTAAGAGTGTGTGTCCATCACGTCGACATTTGTTCTTTGCTGTTTGTTATTTGTTGCTTTTCACAGCCGTCATTTGTGTGCTATAACATGGGATTGTATGCAGGTACACACGAATGGTGCGGTTTGAAATGGCTGTGGGGGGTTTCCCGCGCATGTTTGATTCACGCTGTCAGCGATGGATAGAATAACCGAAGCCCCTTTGACTTGTCGACGTTTGGGTGACATTCGTAAAAGATGAGATTTATTTCAGTATTACAAGGAAAAGAAGTGTCTACAAGATACCCATTTTGAGAGTTACATAAAATCAGAATGTTGCCCCCCTTATTTTCTACCATTTTGAATTCAAGATAAATAGACATGGATGAAAATGGAAATTGCTTCATCATACCTTTTCTCTTCAATGGCCAAAGTTTCTTGTTGTTCAACGTCTATGGGTAAAATTTTTTTACACATATATATATATATATATATATATATATATATATATGTATGTATGTATGTATGTATGTATGTATGTATGTATGTATATAAGACGATCCAAACTGTCATAACAACGTAAACCAAATCATTAAAACTTTCGAAAGTAACAACATCATTACCATTGGTAGTTGGAATATAGGCATACATCAAAATTTTGTTTGTTTTTAGTGTGCTCACATAAATAATCCGAGGGCCAGACAAGAAATAGAAGAGATGAGAGAAGACTTCGGTAGAACTGGTGTCTTGACAGAGAACAATCCACCATAACTCCTGGAGCAAATTAATGCCCCTGAAACAAAGCTGGCTTGATTTTCTTTTTTTTTTCTGCTATCGGACTACTTACTCTGGCGTTATGAAGATATTGACATTATTCTAGACTGGGGGGGTGGGGTGGGGGGGAGGGGGGTGGGGGGGTGGGGGGTCGGGGTTGGGGAGGGGGATGGAGACGAAAAGAAAGTGTGTTGAAAATTCCATACCTCATAAGGTTAAAAAAAAAAAAAAACGTGAAATACTTAATACAGAAATTTTAAAAGGGATTCAAGACCACGGGGCGGATCATTATAACAGAAAAAATATCCACGAGCTTCAAAATGTGGAAATAGAATCAAATATAGCGGGCCAACCTAATGAGCTATTTCTTTAGAAAGACCGTTGCATATGCGACAATAATGCAAACGAAAGCCAAAGAAAAAGAAAGCAATAAAGAAATTTGTAGATTAACCCAAAAGTTATTTGAGACAACTAAAAAAAAAAAAAAAAAAAAAAAAAAAAAAAAACAAACCTTTGAGCCGAGACAATAGAAAGCGTGCTTTTGAGATCGAAAAAAAAAAAAAAATGATTACCATAAGAAAATAAATGAGTCCTAGAAAAAAAAAGAAAGTTAAAAATATAGAATAGCATAAAAATAAGATAAAACACAATAAAAGAATAAAAAAAAAAAAGGATAAACATAATACAAATTAAGTACATAAGCCCTAGGTATACTTCATGAAACTGAAACATTCTATGAAACTGTATATAGAAAAAAAGAACATAACAGGGACCGTCAAATAGAATAAATTGTTAAAGAATTGCCCGGACTAACAAATAAACAAAGAAATACCTGGAAGACCATAAAGAGGACTGTCAAGTCGATGATCTTGTCAAAGAAGTGTCCAAACTAACAGATGAACAGTGGGATATGCTGGAAGACAGCACATTGTCGATGAAGCAGCTTAAGCACTAAAACATATGAAAAATACGACGGATGCGGAGGAGGATCTTTTGATTTTTTTTTTTTTTTTTTCTGCAGACAAATCAGATCTTTGGTTGTGAGATCATAAAATGGAGCATGTAGAGACGGGAGAATGGCTACGGGCTTCTGCATTTCGGTATCTTCCGAAAAGGATAAACCAAAAGAACGAAGCTGGTCAGTGGTGAACTATACCTCTCTGAAGTCTGTAGACCCCAACATCTGCCGACCTTTGGATCTATCAGCCTCATCCGTAGTCAACACTTTCAACGTTTCTGAATTACAAAACAAAGGATTTTTTTAACGACATGATGACGTTTTTTTTTTTTTTTTTAATGTTTTTTGTTTTTGTTTTGTTTTGTTTTGTTTTCCAAACGACATTTACAATTCCTTTCGTTCTCAGTACTTCATTCTCAAATTTAAAGACATTTTCTCTTCACTTTGAATGAAGATGTAGCAGGGTGCCACATACGTTCCTGTGTGTAAAGACCAAATGACGTCATCTCAAAGGAACACGTCAGCGACTCTTTGACATCCATTTGCAAGACAGACTGCCATCTGGACACGAGTCTCATACTTCATAAAATCCAGCTATAAACCTGGAAATGATTTGGCATAAGTGTCGAAACTGTGTGCGACAAAACGAATGGATGACCTACGCAAAACTATGCGCAGACGTCCTGTTTTCACACGTAGACTCCCCACCCCCACCCCCCATCCCACCCCACTACCACCCCGCCCCGTGAGTAACATTCTGTATTCCTCCTTGCTTTCTCCTGCACACTGCTCAACTCCCCCCCCCCCCCCCCCCCCCCCCCCCCCCCCCCCCCCCCCTTCTTACCCTTCACCCCACCACTTTTTTTTTTTCCTGAATGATCCCAATGTAATGTGAAAATTATTATCTTGATTAAATATCTGCAGTCACCTGTGTGTGTGTGTGTGATGAAACAGAAAACAGAAAACACACGCGCGTGCGCCTGTCTTCATATGCATGTATACACAGATACACGCACGAACGCGCACACACACTCACCAATGAATATCGTTTTCTTTTCTTTTTCTTTTCTTTTCTTTCTATCAATCTTTCTTTCTTGTTTTTTCTTTTTTCTTTTTTTTCGTTTTCTTTCTCCCCCCCCCCCCCCCCCCCCCCTTTTTTTTTTTTTTTTTTAATTTTTATGACGGACGTCATATAAATCGATCATATAATCAGTGAAAGGCAACCTCACAGCTGTGTGCCATTGGTTTCTCAAGAGTTAACTCATCTTGTTTCGAAAAAAAAAAAAAAAAAAAAAAAGAAGTCGGCGTCGTTTGTTCAGCTCCTGTATTTCGCACGTCATTTCCGAGACAGGTAAGACTGGAGAATCTGCCGGCTGAGAACATACATTGGGCTGATGGTCAGCCCAAAAAGGGGGGGGGGGGGGGGGGGGGGGGGCACCATGGGCTACTCCTGGTGTCTTCCTATGGACTGTGCAGTCTCCCTATGGTCTGAGCTAGCCCATGTTGTCCGGGGTGCAGCCTGGGCAGGGGACAATTTTGACCTGGGCCATCGAGTCTGCACCAACATTTGATGAGTTCGTCCTGCAGTCTCGCATTCTGTCGTTGCACCACATTTCAAATAAAACGGCTCACCCTGACTCTGCCTCAAAATCTATAAATTTCATATAAACGGCTCACCCTGACTCTGCCTCAAAATCTATAAATTTCATATAAACGGCTCGCCTCAAAATCTATAATTTTCATATAAACGGCTCGCCTCAAAATCTATAAATTTCATATAAACGGCTCGCCTCAAAATCTATAATTTTTCATATAAACGGCTCGCCTCAAAATTTATAATTTTCATATAAACGGCTCGCCTCAAAATCTATAAATTTCATATAAACCGCTCACCCTGACTCTGCCTCAAAATCTATAAATTTCATATAAACCGCTCACCCTGACTCTGCCTCAAAATCTATAAATTTCATATAAACGGCTCACCCTCACTCTGCCTCACTATCTATTAGACTGGCTCTAGTACGACATCCTACCTTTCCACTAAATGTCTTTACAATCGTTCTTGTAATATTTGCCAGATTATGCTGAACGGGTCTAAGTAAAACGACGGCAGATTATGCTGAACGGGTCTAAGTAAAAACGACGGATCCAGATAGACCGTCGGTCGGATCCGTACCGCGTACAGATCCGCATTAGAAGTCAGTGGGTTCGTCGAAGGGACACATTCCGTCTGTCTACAGAGTGTCGGTAAAAATCTGTCTGTAGTGTGCATATACTGGTCTTTTTTAGTAACAAAATGAAGAACTGACGACAATGGAAAAAAAAAAAAAAAAACTCACTTCCCTAGCAGAAGTCATAGGACCAGATGGTTTTTGTTGTTCATGTCCGACCCAACCCGCTTTAAGACGTGTCTTAAGACATCAACATTTTTAACTAAAAGCTCTTCCAGTTGTACATTTTCTCTCTTATTCCAATGAAGAAGAAGAAAGAAAGAAAGAAAGAAAGAAAGAAAGAAAGAAAGAAACAGTAATTTCTTGCGACGAGCGTCAAAAAACTTGGAAATGCTCTTTGTCAAACATATTCCTATTGATATATTTTTGGGAGTGAATGTACCATGATCGGATACCCAGAACTGATATTTGCTGTAAAACGGAAGAACTCTCTCTCTCTCTCTCTCTCTCTCTCTCTCTCTCTCTCTCTCTCTCTCTCTCTCTCTCTCTACTCCTCCTCCTCCTACTACTACTGTGACAAATCACGGACACACGCAAGTCACTAAATCCTTCAACCAGAAACACACAAAACGCCGCCGAATTGGATTCCACCTACATTCACTTACCTGTGCTACGTGTCTCTGCTTCCACGTTGGGTCCCATTTTGCGTTGATGGAAGAGGCGATCTGACTACAGTTCTTAATTTGTTCAGTCACTCTTAGACCCGCGGCCACGTACGTCACGTATGGCCGCTCCAAACTGTCAGCAGCCAGTTTCAGCACCACGGCAAACAGCCTGTTGTCCTGTTGCCAGCACCAGGCCTGACGGTGTTTGATGGACAAGCTTTTAACACGAAATGTGCGAAATGTGGTCCGATGTGGCCCTGACGGAGCGGCGTGGACTAACTGCACGGGGGGGGGGGGGGGGGGGGGGGGGGGGGGGGGGGGGGGGGGGGGGGGGGGGGGGGGGGGGGGGGGGGGGGGGGGGGGGGGGGGGGATTGTTCAGGAGAGTCGGAACAGATGTACACTGTTACAGTTTTTGTCATCAGGTAGTTGTGTCAGGTCACTCGACAGCTCGAAAATTTTAGTGCGTGTGTGTGTGTGTGTGTGTGTGTGTGTGTGTGTGTGTGTGTGTGTGTGTGTGTGTGTGTGAAATAATGCAAAACTTCCAGGCCTACCGCAGTTTGTCGGTAGTGTGTTGATGTGATGCTGAACAAGCAAGTAGTGAGGGAAACAGTTAAGTCCAGGTCAACATTCCTCTTTCATTAAAACAATGACCTTTTGTTTTTCTTTTTTTAAAGTGGCGGGGGAGAAAGAAAATTGGCACTTAAGGAAGCCTTAGAAAGTAAAACATGAAACCGTTCACAAGCACCATGTGAGGACCCATTGAAGTCTGTCTTGAAAAACAGAATCATTTGTATTGCCTGTCTGCCTGTCCTTGTAGAATTACATTACAGGGTTGTTGTGTTGAATTGTCAGTACGAACGATATGTGTTGAAATGACGTATGCATGACAAGGACAGACTGTGTCACTGTATAAGACAGTAGACAGGGATATATGTATGAATATACTCTCCCCCCTCCCCCTCTTTTACCTGAGAGTACGAACGCTACACAACAAACACACAGACAAAGGGAAATATGGTGCGCAAACAGAAGGCTTTATTTGCATTCACACAAGCAGTCTCACCAACAGAATAGCAGATGAAACACCAAGATTTTCACATCCAGCACATACACGCGATTTTTCCCCACACGCAAAAAACAAACAAACAATCAAAGCAAAAAGGAATCCAAATACACTAATGACACCAATGCGCCACCATCATCACCTGGCCCCTATGCATACCTGTGCACGCATGTGCTGCACATGTAGGGACCCTTCCCTCAAGAGGACACACACCACACACACACCCACACACACACACACACACACACACACGCACGCACGCACGCACGCACGCACGCACACGCACACACACACACACACACACACACACACACACACACACACACACACACACACACACACACACACACACACACACACACACACACACACACACACACACCACACACCTCAGCCCACTGAAGGCCAATACCAGAAAGGACAAGGGGTGAAGAACTACATCACCTGGTAAAAACCCGGGCTGAAATATCAAACAAGGTTGATATTCCATGGAACCCGGGATGCCCACGCGATGCTTCAGCGTACACCCTCCTTCTCCCAAGCTGTATTCCTTATACTAAAATTTTCTCTACTGGTGTCAGACTATCCCTACACCCATACACAATCCCCCAAAACATGATTCACAGTACTTAAACTGTTCAATTGACCCGAAACCCAATCTTGCACTTTAAGTATCTCACTCAAAGTCCCTGCTGGACACACACACACACACACACACACACACACACACACACACACACACACACACACACACACACACACACACACACACACACACACACACACACACAAACCCAAAAACAAAACAAACAGAAAAAACGAAAATAAAGTGTTTTTCAATGTCACCACGTAAAAGACTGCCTGATTCACCACGCCCTCTCATCAATGTACCACCAAAAAACAAACAAACAAACAAACAAACAAACAAAAAAAAAAAAAACCAAGCAGCTGGAATAAAGTAGTGATGAATCGAAGAGTCCGGTCCACTACCTACAGGCACCAACAGCACCACTCACAATT
>JADBJO010003316.1:167500-192500 GCA_016801955.1 Conus betulinus | reverse complement strand
CCATTGAAAAGAGGGATCAAAGAACTCCGCCTACCATCGAGGGACAGTGATGGTGGTGGCGTTGTGAGTGTCATTCCTGAGTCTGTTTTTTTTTTTTTTTGTGGAGGGCTTCTCCTGTTTGTATGAACTGAAATTTGTTGGAATCAGTTCACATGAACTTTATGTCAAACTTTAATTTTTACAGCACAAGAAAATGATTCATGATCACCTGAAAAGTTCTCTGTATTTTTGTTTTCTTCCGAGACATCAGTTTTGTCCTTGTCTCGTAGCACTGTCATTGATGGTGTGTGTGTGTGTGTGTAGGTTTTGGAGAGGGAGATATGGAGGTGGGAGTTAGGGGGTGGGGGATCCTCATTCTTTTCACGCTGTCTTAAAAACCGACTTTTGTCACATGTCAGCTGAGATCCACTTCCCGACAGGTTCAGCTAGGTGCAAACAGTCTATGTAGTGGAATGGGGTGTTTGTAAATGAATGGTCATTTCTTGATTGCTTAGGAGGTGAGAGAGGGTGAGGGCAAACTCATGCTTTGTGAGAGACATACAGCCAAAACTCCTCCAAGGGAGATGTACACACCTGAAGTGTTTTAATATCACATTTACACACACACACACACACACACACACACACACACACACAAGTTTCCATAGAAAACTCACATTGGATTCTTTGTTTTCCCAGAAGCAGGAACCGCCATGGTCCATGAAGGAAGAATGCCCAGATCAGCCGTCAGCTGTCTACAGCCCAGTACAGTCATCAGCTGTCTACAGCCCAGTACAGCCCCTGGCTGATGGCGCTTGTGGGTCAGTGCTGTGTGTGAACACAGGTGGTGTGTGTCAGCGTTGCTGTGCTGCCCTTTGTGCTGGTCAGCAGTCTGGAACTCCACCTAGCCGTGTGTCACGGTGAACCTCTGCCCTTCTCTGAGTTCCCCGAGTCCTCAGCAGGTGATGGGCTGGACAAGGACACTGACAAGGTAGGTCACTGTGGTAACGTCCTGCTGTGTAGAACTTCTGTGCAGGGAGAAGAAAGGACAGTGACATTGACCAGGTGGATGAGAATAGCAACAGGCTCATGGGTCTGATATGCTCAGTAGAGTTTTCATACAGCCTGCCCGTGCAGTGACTTCAGATACTGGAGACCAGTGTCTAACTCATGAGCTCACCTGACATTACTGTTATGAACTGAGAGTACTTACCAAGGGCCTGTCCTGGGTTAGAGACCCAAACTGTGGGCACTTTACAATCCATGCTATCATTTACACAGTGGGCTGCTTGCCAGGGTAGAGCTGACAAAAGAGCTGCCTGCTGGCACTACGTTCACACTAGTGAGACCTGGGCAATTCCTAATGCTTGGCACTCTCACAGTGGACAGCCTGTCGCTGCAACCAGCATGTTTGGTCCCACGTCCACGATGTACAGTGTGCAAACCTTTTTTTTTCTCTTTTTTTTTTTTTTTTTGACAAGTAAAGATAATTTAGTATGAAAAGTTGATCATACGACCGGGCAACAGAGCGAAAACAGACGCTGAGTGGATAAATTAAGGAACAGATGTAAATTCTACATGGATACCTAGGTAGGAACATGCACATACACACACACACACACACACACACACACACACACACACACACACACACATTATTCTTGGATACCTAGGTAGGAATATGCACTCACACACACATTATTCTTGGTCGTCTGACCTGTCCTCCATGTCAGGGTCGCCGTGCCCAGTGTGCAAAATTTATTTGTGTTGAGTATGGATGGTGTGCTCACACCCGCAACATGCACTTCCATTGCTCATTTCTGTTGTGTTTGGTAGGCACGCAGGAGAGAGCTTGTCTCTGTGAAATAAGCATGGGTGATCCCACACCCATGATGTACAGTCCGTGAGGTTGTTCATGAATATCAGTGACTTAACACACCTTCGACATAGAGGCATACTGCGGCTGTTGATAATAGTTTGCTTACTTGTTGGTTTATGTACAGTTTTCAGTGGATGTCTTGCATAGTTTTTTGTTGAAAAGTCAAAATTGTGTTGAAGTAGCCTTAGAATTGCTTGAGCTGCACAGAAACGTGGATGTGGGTGATTTCATTTCCTTGGTGAACAGGAAAGATTAAATGTACACATTTTGCACTCTTGTTATGGGCGTTTGGCAGTCCAGTACTTATGTTGAGTTATAGTTTAGATTTTTGTGCTTTGGCATTTGCTGTGTATAGTATAATCAGTCTGTATTCGTGATTATGTTTAAAGTTTCCATATGACATAGATTTGTCATCTCCAGTCGGCACATCGCCAAGAACATAACCTTTTATAGAGTGATAAAGAAGTGAGGCAGGGAACAGTAAACAATAAACAGTAAACAAGTGGTGTAACGTTTGCTCCCATAAGAAAACTAGCCCAGAGTAACTTTTATTCAAGACTGGCACAGTCTTTTAAACTTGAATAAAGTCAGGCAAATACAAAGACAAACAATCTAATAGTGGGGGGGGGGGGGGGGGGGGGGGGCTGCACAGGCCAACATCTCAACTGTCTTCATAGAAATGACTTGGCAAAGAATGGACTTAAGGGGGGGGGGGGGGGGGGGGGGGTGGGTGGGTGGTGAAGATGGAGAAATGGAGAAGAAACATGAAATTAAGAAAATATATCATAGATATGAAAAACTCTTCTCTAGCTGCATGAGGGAACCATCATAATCCCCTTTGAAGGCAGATCTATTTGTATTGCCTGCTTCGAGGCCTTTCGTCCGCTGGATCGGAACTCATCAGGGAGACACGGCTGTGAACATTCTCACAAGGTTTCTGAAGGAGGTTAGAAAGATTACTGCAGATGTGAAGTCTGTCCAACTGTGAACTAATCAGAGATTGTTCTGTTTGCACATATTGAAGCCATTAAAACAGTTGAAGTTTTGGTCATATTATACTTTTTTTTTTTAAAGCATTCTGTCAATATGTGTAAGATGAATGACAGTAAATTGCGTATACACTTTTTTCCTGACTGAATTATAAATCGGAAAGAACCACCCCCCCCCCCCCCCCCCCCCCCCTCCCCCACCTGACCCCACTCCCCTAGTCTGTCCTTACCCTCCCCAAAATTTGTGAATAATAGTACACAGCAATTTTACTTGACTGATCCTTTTAAACTGTATGAATTTTAAGCTGTATGAATTTTGAGTGAATGGTGATTAAAACAAAAAAGTATGATTGCAAGTGAATTATGGTGCCTTTCTCTGTTGCCTTTCCCTCACAGATGAAGACATCCCATGGCAACTTGTCCACAGCGATGAGAGACGATGTCAAAAAAGATTCTGGAGACTCAGCGGTTGATTTTGCCCTGGTGAGTTATAAGCAGTGGGTTTGAGCACTCATTACACACGGTAGCATAACATCAAAAAACCATAAAAACTGTTGTGGTCAGCTTTGTGTGTGGCTTTGGGTGTGCAAGTTTTTTGAGTTCTCCTAAGTTCTTTGAAATGCTTGCGAATTCCCTTCAGAGGAGGATTATTCAGTCACATTGGCAACACCTTGTTCAGCTTTTGTTTTTTTGTTTTTTTGTTTTGTTTTGTTTTGGAGTTTTGCCGTCTTACTCTGTGCTCCCTCAGTGGCGGCACTCCCACACTGCTTCTTCCAGCTTTCCTCGCACAGCCACATCCAGTTATTGTCCGCTCACAGCCTTAGCACTGCAGTCCACAGAGAACAGTCTGTTTCAGATCATCTTGAGGACACCCACCAGAGCAGACACTGCCGCAAGGTGACTGTGGTGTTGCTCAGTGCTGCCTGTTCTGAACAGACTGGTGTTGCTCAATGCTGCCTACTGTGGTGTTGCTCAGTGCTGTCTACTGTGGTGTTGCTCAGCGCTGCCTGTTCTGAACAGACTGTGGTGTTGCTCAGCACTGCCTACTGTGGTGTTGCTCAGTGCTGCCTACTGTGGTGTTGCTCAGTGCTCCCTACTGTGGTGTTGCTCAGTGCTGTCTGTTCTGAACAGACTGTGGTGTTGCTCAGCACTGCCCATTGTGGTGTTGCTCAGTGCTGTCTGTTCTGAACAGACTGTGGTGTTGCTCAGCGCTGCCTACTGTGGTGTTGCTCAGTGCTGCCTACTGTGGTGTTGCTCAGCACTGCCTACTGTGGTGTTGCTCAGTGCTGCCTGTTCGAACAGACTGTGGTGTTGCTCAGCGCTGCCCACTGTGGTGTTGCTCAGTGCTGCCTACTGTGGTGTTGCTCAGCGCTGCCTACTGTGGTGTTGCTCAGTGCTGCCTGTTCTGAACAGACTGTGGTGTTGCTCAGTGCTGTCTGTTCTGAACAGACTGTGGTGTTGCTCAGTGCTGTCTGTTCTGAACACACTGTGATGTTGCTCAGCGCTGCCTGTTCTGAACAGACTCACAGCCCAGTTGACCACGATGATTTCAGTGTGTTCTGTTCTCAGGTTTTCCAGAAGTGCTCTATGCCGAATGTTTAAAAGAAAAAAAACTAAAACAGAAACCAAAAAATGGGAATTAGACTTGAAGTGATTGAATGGTTATAATACCTGTGGAGATTAGATAGGCTGTCGTCTCAGTATGGTATGCTAATTTGAGTGCTTTGACCTGTGAGCAATGACTCTCACTCACTTTTTTCTTCTTTTTTTTTTTTTTGCTGTCCCAACCTCTGTGCTGCCCCAGTGGCAGTGCGCCCATGCCCCTCGTTCTGGCACCCCGTCCACAGTCACAGCCCGGTCATTCTGGCCGCAGCCTCGGCACTGGCAATCCACAGGGAACAGTCAATGTCAAGTCATTAAGAGGCAACCCACCGGAGGAGACACTGCATTGCTGCCAAGTCACCTCGGTGGTGTTCAGTGGTGCCTGTTCTGATAATATACGCAGGACACCACCTACTAAGCCCCCTACTGATGACAATAATTGCTTAGTCGTGGAAACCGGCATGTGCACTCACTCTTTTGAGTGAAATCTGGACTTTGTTTAGTCTGCCTCTTTGACAACACATATGAACAATTGTTGGGGTGTACAGGCCATGAAACAACCAACCAACCGACAAACAAACAAATCAGAAACAAAACAACAAAAGGGCTGGAGTTTCCTTCACAGTGAGCCAGTGATTTGAGAATTGTTTGCTGGGCACCGCTGGACAGCACTGAAACTCAGCAGCAGTGCAGTGTCTCCTCTGGTGGGTTTGCCTCATGACAACTTGACTTCTCTTCTTCCTGTTGATTGCTGATGTTGGACTTTTGCAGAACAAAGGGGGGAATGATTGTGGAAGGGAGATGTTCTAAACACATTTGCACTGACAGCTCCATCTACCGCTGAGTTGACAGCCTTGGTCCTGGCTCCTGAAATGGTCTCTAAATCCAAACATAAAGATTTCCTCGTTTTGTCTGACTCACTTTCTGTTTTGGAGGCCATTGCCGGCTGTAACCTCAAACATCTCAACTGCTGAAATTATTTAAAACTGTTCACCTCTCTGAAATCAGATGGATACAACTTAGTTTTTGCTTGGGTTCCCAGCATGTGGCCATTCGAGGCAATGAGGTGGTTGATCAGCTTGCCAAGAAAAAGTTGAGCAGATTGTCAGACTCCCACACACACTGATCTGAAATCCCAAACCCAGGCTTACATCAAAGACCTCTGGCAAAAGAAATGGAACTCACGGACCAGCAACAAACGGTTCAAAATCTGTCCAAACCTGAAAGAGTTTTTACCAAGTTCCTGAGGCGGTCGTAAAGAAGAAACAGTTTTATATGCCTTTTGCATACAGGCCACTCGTTTTACACCCATTCTTATCTTTTAAAAGGGTGTAGAAGCTACATTGTGCATTCCATGTCATGTACCACTCACAGTGAAACATTCTTTTACAGTGTTGGGACTTGCATGATGTGAGACATAAACATTTTACATTAGATACCATGAAAACCTTGTTCAGAGATGTGCCACCTGATGTGATCTTTGAATTTCTAAAAGAGATCAACATTTTTCATCTGATCTAAGAATTTACGGGAGAAAGATATTTAACAAGATTCCCTGTGTGTTTGTAGAATGTCTGTTTTAAAGGGTTGTGTGAATGAGGTTTTTTTCTTTTTTTTAAAGACTTGTGAGTTGACTTCAAGGGGATGACAGCCCTGATATGACCCTTTCAGTCAGCTGGGCAAGAAGCAACATTACCTCGCCTTAGTGTGGAAGGGGATCCGGAATGAGTAGCAGGGGAGTAGGGAGAAAAAAGTTTGAGGTGGGGGTAATGGCATGGGGGATGAGACAGAAAAAAAATTGTCTGTTGGAAAACGGATGCCAGACCTGTTCTGTTTAGCCGTATGTGTACACAGATTTGTGAAAATATGATGAATATGACAAACTGAGAAAAAAAAGAAAAAAAATAAAAAAATATGCTACACAAAGTTGTTGAGCGGTAATTGCACTTGTAGTGTGTAATGTTTGTGTTGTCTTTGTGTGCTTTTACCTTGATGACAAAACCTCAGTAACTGCCATTATATGCGAAATGGTGACTGGCTGTGTCTGAGTCCTAGACAGCATGCTGATGTGTTGGGTCAATAGGGGGCACTACAGGCCCTGAAATATTGAGAAAAAGAAAAGTGGTGAGAGAGAGCATGGAATTGTGCCAAAGCATGCTGATGAATCAGGCGTGAAAGCTGAGTAGAGGGGAGAAACTCTTTCTGCTGTACTGGCTGGAAGACTTCCACCCCAGCCATGTGATGGTAGATGAAAACAGATCTTCCCCCTCCCTCCCTCCTGTCCCTCCCCCACCCCTCCCACCCCCCCTTACAAAACTTTGGAAAATGTGTAAATGTGTACACAACCTTTGTAAAAGAAATAACAAAAAACACTCATTTTAGTTGAAAAGTTCAGCATTATCAGTTTTTGGGGTAGCCAGGTGGATACTGATATGTTCACTGCAGTTTGCTGTACAATCAGCTTCAGCATTGCCTGTTCTGGCCAATTCAGCATGACCAGTCATCATTCAGGTATCACTTGTCCCAGAAAGAGTAGGTTTTTTTTTTTTTTAAATGTGCCCTCTGCTGTGCGAAAGGGTACTTGTAGCATTTGTAGAATGAAAACATCTGTACGTGCTGGACACCAGCTGCTAACTAAGCCAGGTACTGACGACAATGCTGCTTATTGACAGAGATAGTGGGAGGGCTCTTGTTAAGGCTGGCGTTGTTGTAGGTCACTGGCCCAAGCTGGCTATGAACTGTACGCTGACAACGTAGCGGCCATGCCTTTAATCAAGTTAATGGGGAGAAAGTGTCCTGGCCTGTCTTTGTCATTAAACGTTTGCCTGATGGATGCCAGTGCTTGGTTCAGTGATGTCAGTAGTTGACTTGCCATTTGTGTTAGAAATAACATCATAGTCACTCTATCCAAAGTAAACTTTGGGTTCATATTCAGGTTTTAGATTGATTGTTTTTTTTTTCTCTTTTTTTTTTTTTCCCATGTACGCAGGCTGATACTCCAGTGAACACTTCCTGTATAGACCGGCAAGGATTAATCCCATCTGCCCAACAAAGGGAGTGGTGGAGTTTTGTGTGTGTGACCGTTTTTTTATCCCACCATTAAAGCAGCCATACTCCAACTTCGGAGAATCAGGTTTTAGATAATGTTAGTATGTTTAACACGTCTATGACTGACTTAGTGTATACTCAAAGTCAACCAGCAGTGTACACGGATGAATCAAGAGTATACCTGTGGCAGTCGTGTAAGGGACAAAACTCGTGTTTGCTTTAACGGGAGACACTTTTGGTGGCAATTTGAGTTGCTTCCCTTCCTATGGTTAGCACTGTTAGGGAAAGTGATGGTGAGGTGCCGGCTACTGAGGCAGAAGCTCAGGAAAACTGCGAGGAAGCACCAGCTGGGGAGAAAGCTGGTGAACAGAACCAGGGACAAACTGGTGTGCAGACACCACCACAGAACAAGAGGCGTGCCAAACCACTGGACTCGCAGTGTCTCAGCCGTGCGGACATCCACCATACACTGGCGCCCATTCCAGCCGCCACAAAGTGTCTGCGGTCAGCCAGGAACTGTTCATGCTTCACAATGTATGGTGGGGGCAGAAGAGCGTGTACGTAGGAAAAGCACAGAGTCCACCTACATGTGGCAGGTGTGCCAAGTGCCTCTGTGTGTCCACCCATGTTTCTCAGTGTATCACCCTGTGAAGGACTGCAAGCATGAAATGAGAGGCTGCTACAGCATCAGCGGCTATGGAGAGTAATGCTGTGAAGTTGTGATGAACGAAGCTGTACAGTTGTAACTTTGTAAGATAGTGAAACTGAAACGTGTAAACATTTTGTTTGGATTACTTTGACATCAGTCTGTTTTGAAAACGTGACTTGCGTTCAGTTTGGATTACCTGGACATCATTTGGCGGGTACACCTGTGTTTTGTTACTTGTGAGTCAGAATGCTGTGTGTGCAGGTGTCTTGCTCTCTGTGCATGTCTTTTTTCTGTGTCCCTGTCTTGGGCATTTCTATACTTTGTGAAAAATTGTCTCTGGAACCCTCGTACTTGCTGTATGCTAACACATGCACACACACACACACACACACACACACACACACACACACACACACACACACACACACACACACACACACACACACACACATGCATACAGATTTCCATAAAAAATTCACATTGGATTCTTTGTTTTCCCAGAAGCAGGAACCGCCATGGTCCATGAAGGAAGAATGCCCAGATCAGCCGTCAGCTGTCTACAGCCAAGATCAGCCGTCAGCTGTCTACAGCCAAGATCAGTCATCAGCTGTCTACAGCCAAGATCAGTCATCAGCTGTCTACAGCCCAGTAAAGTCATCAGCTGTCTACAGCCCAGTACAGCCCCTGGCTGACGGCGCTTGTGGGTCAGTGCTGTGTGTGAAGACAGGTGGTGTGTGTCAGCGTTGTTCTGCTGCCTTTGTGCTGGTCAGCAGTCTGGAACTGCACCTGGCCATGTGTCATGGTGTGGAACTGCACGCTGTGTTACCTGTGGCCCCAACACCTGACAGCTGTGATGTTGCTGAACATGACACCACGGACACAGTTAGGGAGGTAGACGGCCATAGCAACAGGAAAGTGGTGGAGGGAGAGAAAGAGGAATTTGATGAGAATGGTGGTGAGAGAGACGGAAAGAAAAAGAAAGAAGCATGCCTGTGATGTGTGCGGTAAGACTTTTCGTTGCGCTTACATGGTGAAGAAACATGCAGTTATTCACAGCGATTATAAACCATTTATGTGTGATATTTGCAACAAGACCTTCCCACGAGATTATACATTAAGAAGGCACAAGCTGATTCATTCTGATGAAAGGCCATTTGTGTGTGATGTGTGCGATAAGGCTTTTACTGAGGCTGCAATACTGAAGAGACACAAGCGGATGCATTCCAGTCATAAACCATTTGTGTGTGTGATGTGTGCAGTAAGGCCTTCCATGAGGCAGGGCTCTTGAGGAGACACAAACTGTCTCATTCCAGTTCAAAGCCATTTGTGTGTGATGTGTGCAGTAAGTCTTTTATTCATGCTGGGATTTTGAAGACACACCAATTAACTCATTCCAGTGACAAGCCGCATAAGTGTGACTTGTGTACTAAGACTTTCAATCGGGCTACAGCATTGAAGAAACACAGAATGATTCACACAGATCAAAGGCCATTTGTGTGTGATGTGTGCAGCAAGGGTTTTACTTTGGGACAGTCATTGAAAGAGACACAAACTGATTCATAACAGTCATAAGCCGTTTGTGTGTGATGTATGCAGTAAGGCTTTTACAGAGGCTGGAGCACTGAAAAAACACATGATGATTCATACTGGTCACAAGCAGTTTCGTTGTGATGTATGCGGCAAAGGTTTTACTTGGGCTGGTGACTTAAAAGCTCACAAGCGGATTCACAGCGGTCCTAAACCATTTGCATGTGATAAGTGCAACAACACTTTTGCTCAGGTTGATGCCCTGATGATGCACAAGCTCATTCACACTGGTCCAAAACCATACGTGTGTGATGTGTGCAGTAAACGTTTCTCTCAGGCTTGTGACTTGAGGAAGCACCAACTGATTCACACCGTGTGAAAAGCCGTTTGCCTGTGACGTTTGTAGCATGGCTTTTATTCATGCTCGAACCTTGGAATCGCACAAGCGAGTCCACACTGGGGAGAGAGACCCTACAAGTGTCCACACTGTGACTCCAGCTTCAAGTGGTCCAGTAATCTAAAGAACCCACATGAGATCCATTCATCCGGATATCAGGCCTCACACATGTGATGTCTGTGAGGCAGCCTTCTCTCAGAAGAATGACCTGAAAACTCACATGAAAAGTCACATAGGTGAAAAACCCTTAGGTGTGCAAGGACTGAAGGACAGGCTGTGTTACACCCAGCAGTCTGACAGCCCACTGTCTGAAGCCCAGGATTGAAGTCTTCAGAGCGGTACAGACTGTGAAAGGCTGTGCTATGCCCAGCAGTTTAACAACCCCACTGTCTGAAGCCCAGGACTGAAGTCATCACAGAGGTACAGACTGTGTGAAAGGCTGTGCTACACCCACTAATCCAGCAGTGTAACAAACCAGTGTGCTACAACTGTGTACAAGCCTTCAGGACGGCATGCATGGTCTGTCAGAAAGGGTGTGCTACCTCAGCACGTTTTCATGTGCACAATGGCCCCTGGAAACCCTGGGAACTTGGAAAAACGAGGTCATCAAGGCCTTCTAGGTCAGGTCAAGTCAGGTCAGGTCAGTTGGTCTCTGGAAGGAAAGGTCAGGTCACAAGGTCATGAGGCCGAGAAAACGAGAGAGGAAGTGACAGGGAGATGAAAGAGTGACTTCATGAGTCGGTGGGTAGAGTACACATAGGGTGGAGTCAGAAGAAAGGTGACTGATGTGAGGAGTCACTGGATCACAGATGACAAAAGAATGGATGACATCACAAGCCTTTCCTGTTCTGAGCAGGAGAGGTCTGTCATATGTAAGGGAGTATAGGCAGGAGAGAGAGAAATGAAGGTGGAGGAGGAGGACCAAAAGGATAGACTAATAAATGAAAGTAAAGAAATTTTCCAGTTCGCGAAAACATTAGGGACATGGGAATGGATGACCGTGCAAGTCCGCATGAGAGATTCGTTTGAGTTGAAGGGAGGTGGTAAGCTTCAGGTTTGTTTGACCTGACACAGATGGATGCCCAGGGCAGTAGCACCACCACTGGATGTATTGGTTAGGCTGATCCCCCTCGAACCTTTTTTGTTTTTAAATCTAATGATCACTTTGTTTTGCACCCAAATACGTTGTTTCTTTCATCACCGTAGCATTGCTGATTGTGTGAAAGAAAAGAGCATGTGTGGATATAAACTCTTTTTTGTGTGTATGTGTGTGTAATGATGATGATGATGATGTCCACAAAGCTGCATCATGTAAATATTGTTAGGGTTTAAGTGTGATTGTCCTTAAGTACACAAAGAAGCATATCGTTAAAGACAATTTTTTTTTTCTATGTCAGTTATGTTTGTTCGAACGCTGTTGTTAATGGTGTTGGAAAAAAAACCTTTATTTTAGTAGTGTAAAATTGCTGGTTATGTTAAAGAGAGAGTAAGAGCAGTGTGTGTTTGTGTGTGAGACCGCGCCAGTGTGTGAGTGTGTGAAAGTGTGTGTGTGTGTGTATGTTTCACAGATATTGTGGAAATGTTAAAGAGAGGACATGTGCACACGCCTATATGCATGTGTGTGTGTGTTAAAGACTGCTATCTCTTTTTGTCTCTGAGGCTTTCAAACTTATTCCTGGAATGCGCTAGATTGCACAGTTTTTTTTTAGTCTTAAGAAAAAGAAGGTTGGGGGTGGGGTGGGGGGGGGGGGGGGGGGGGGGGGGGGGGGGGACCCTTACAGGGGCATGCAGTTGCACACTTGTGGCTTCTCCTCTTTCCTCCTTGGCCATTTTAAGCCCAGTTGTTGAGGAGAGACCTATGTTGGTGTGTGCACATGCAGCAGGTGAAGGGGGTTGATCTAATGTGCATGCAAAGGCTGTGTGTGCCTGTGGGTGTTTGTGAAGAATGCTAGAGAGAGGAGGAAAAACTGCGGGCAGGGGAGGTCAAGTTTACATGTGCGCACACTCTCACATACACGTGTACTCTGCTCTCACAGGCGCACGAGTGTGTAAAATTGCGCCATTCTGCCTTTCTCCGACCACATTCGTCTCTCAGTTGCGCCATTCTCTCTTTCTCCTACCACGTTCTTCTCTCAACTGCAACATTCTCCCTCTCTCCTACCAAGCTCATCTCTCACTTTCTTTTCCTTACTGAAGCCTGTTGTAATGTGGCAAAGGGGGACTATTCCCAGATAGTGTATAGGCTGCATACCGTTGTTCTGGAAATGACTTGGTTGCATACACCTTATGATCCAACTTCCATGTTTCGTGTAGGATGTCTCATGTAGCAGATAAAAAGCGAAAGTGGATTCAAACACACCGAAAGGCATCGGGCATTTGTGATCATTACTGCATTATGCAGTAACTAGAAATGTTGCGTTTTATTATGTTGGTGTTTCGTAACTCAGATCAGGATGCTGCATTTTGTGCTGTCAGTGTTTTATTACCACAATCAGGGAGTGCATCGTTAAGTTTAAATGTACTAACTTAACAGCTGTCATTTAAGTTGAAATGTATAACTTAATAATGTACCAGCAATCCATTCACTTAAAACAGGCGGGTTTTTTTCTCACCATTTTAATTCATTTCAAATCTATGAAGCAAGGAAGTCAGTTGAGATCATCATTGCACTCAGCAGCAAATTTTACATCAGTATGCAAAGTTGGTGTGACTTGCTTTTAGCAGAGATTGTTTTTGGTCACACAAATGTGTATGTCAATGAAAAGAATAAAAATGTTTTGAGAAAACCGTGTTTGATAGTTGGTGTTGTGTTTTTGTATGATCCAAGACATAAAAATGGGTAGAGATTCCGCAAAATTTCTCTCTGTCTGTCTGTCTGTCTGTCTGTCTGTCTCAGTGTCTGTCTGTCTGTCTGTCTCTCTATTTTTAAATAGCAGATCCATACAGTGATAGAAAAAGATGATGATGGTCATGTTTTCGTTTTTTTGAAAGTGGTCTGCCCAGTAAGCCTCCTCACTGAATTTTTTGCATTCCTGACAACTGCGTCCATCTTTGGCCTGCTCATTTTCCTTTACTGACTTTTCTTTGCTGCTGACTGGAGTCTGAATACATGCTCCTCGCTTTGAAAACCCTCACAAGAGCCTGACGCTCTTACCTGAAGCTTCAGAAGAACATCCCGCGGAGAAGCAATTGTTCACACATGTGTCTACAGTTTTCAATAAGCAGCCCCCTTTTTTCTTTAAAAAAAAAAAAATTTTCCTGTTTTGTTTTGTTTTTTTAAGGGTGTGGGACATTGGGCATGGACACAGCGCTATTACTAGTTTGTTCTCGCACTTCCACAACAGTGCGTAATTTTCACACAGTATCTGTACACTCTGAAACATACGCATGCAAGCACATGCTGTGATAACTTGCAAGTCATCAATATTTTTGAAAATCTTGAAGCTGTGAATAGGATCACCGCTAATTCTTCTTGCTTATGGAAGTGGGTAATTCAAGAAATTCCGACCTGTCTCTGCATGAGTAATTTTGAATTCCTTTCACTCATTTGTTGTTCTTTATTGCTCCCTCTCAACCAGAGCAGACTGGCTTTTTAGATATGGATACCACATAATTACCTCACTCCAGGTGTCATCGTACTGCTCCCATGCATTAAGTTCTGAAATGTGCCCCTTTCTGTGAAAGAGAGAGTTCTTATAATTTGAAGCAGTTTATTTGATTTGTTGACTGCATTTTGCATATAGTTATCAAAATGTCCATCAAATATGACCCCTAAATCCTTCTCATCTGTGCATTTTGTAACTGCTGTATAAACAACTTAATCATGCCATAGTATTTTTTCTGGGATACCCCCACCACCTCCTCATGTGTGCATAGCTTTTCATTCAGAAGCATTAAAATTATACAAGTTCCTGGCTTCTTACCAGAGAATATAAATCTTGTTACACAGGTTTTACATTACAGAATGTATTCTATAAATGTTTGCCTCATTGGCAAATATTTTGCAGAAATTATTTATTGTTTTAGGCAAGGCATTAATGAACATTGTGAAAAGAACAGAGCTAAGTATACATCCCTGTGGTGTTCCACTTATAACATCAACACTCTTAGAGTAAGCATCTCCAACTCTGACCAGCTGCTTTCTGTTCTTCAAAAAGTCTTGTATCCAAGGTAATAAATGACCTGTTACGCTGTAGTTTGATAAGCAGTCTTAAAACTGGAACAGAGTCAAACACTTTCCAAAATCAAGACAGATGACATCAACATTCTTCCCTATGTCTGACTTTTTTTTTTCTTTAATAAAGTTTTCTATCACATGCAAAAATTTGGTGTTTCAAGGTTAGTGATGGCGCAAACCATGTTTTCAATCTGTATGGAGTTCGTTGCTGGCTTATGATCAAGAATAGTATCTCTTAATGATTGTTTCAAATACTTTGCAAATTAATGGAAGTTAAATTGTTATCTGTAATTTCCTGGATCACTCTTTCACATATGTAGCATGAGCATTTTCAGTTCTGTTTGGACAGTTCCCATATTTATAGATTTATTGAAAAGAATACTTAATGGCAAGGATAATTCTTTACTCCATTCTGTTTAAAATGTAGATGGTATGATATCGGGGCTTTCAGCTAACTTACATTCAGCTCATTCCCTTCATGTTTTCTCAACAGCTGTTAAAGTGACCAATACATCCATCACCATTTTTCTGTTTTACAAGATAGCCTGGTTTTGCAGTTGATACATTCTGTAAACACATATAAGAAATATTTACTTAAGGTGGGAGTTTCTTTTTTCCAGGTCTGTTAGAGCAACATCTCCATCCTCTTTAGGTAAAGACCCTGTAGCTGATAAACTTGTTTTTTTGATTGTTCATATTTCCAAAACCTTTCTGGGTTCAACTTTTTCCATATTTTTACATGCTTTTTGGGCTGCCTTAGTTCGTTTATTACAACCATTATTTGTATATAATGAAAATTTTGTGTACCTTGTTTGGTTATTAAGAATCTTTTAAACAGGTAGTTTCTAACACTTAAAAAAAAAAAATTTAATCTCTCAAATTGTGACAATGTACAGTCATCTATGACCCATAATATATACATGTCCCTCTATGAGTGATGAGGAGGGAGGGGGAAAAAAAGACAGGAGATGTAAACTGGAGTGAAGAACTGAAAAGCGAAACAGTTTGCAATGTAATATAGGTCTACAGTTTAAACATGAAATAGTTAAACGGATAACGACATCTGCTCATTTTCAGAACTCCACTTGGACCAGTTTGGCCACTACAGGGGCCCCAGTGGATAAACCCCGAAAGGCACAGATCTAACTTTTAACAACCCCACTTCAGCAAGTGATCCAAATACACACTACTTCCCTTGTGTGCCTAAGATGCAGAGATGCCCCCGCAATGTTATTTGTATGCATGGTAAGACATGCCAAGAAAAGCAGGGGTTTCCACTCAAAATGGGAAACAAAGACTTGGGGTTTGATGCTAGGCAGACTAGAGATACTTCCCAATCCTTGGCAAATATTATCATAGAACCATTTCAGTCGTGTTCCTGTTTTGCACTTATGTCAGTTGCATAGGGTAAAGTTAGTCACTCATAACCATGTCATTCCAAAATCTTGTTGACCAATGGAGATACTTAAAAGACTATGGTGTGAGTGTAAAAAAATAAGGGTCACAAAACCCAGAGTTTGTTCATGATAACTTTTCGTATTGCATCGATTTTATACTAAAGATTGAAGTTTTAAAAACTTAATGGGCTAATTCCATTTACTTATATCAGGACTGAAATACGTACTTCAGAAAAACAAGTTAATGATAAACTTGCAAATATGGTTCACAATCACCAGGGTCCTGGCAGAATACATCCAAGGTTGCTAAAGGTTGCAAAAAGCTTTAGGAAGGAAAAATACCAGACAACTAGAAGCTGGTGGAGGTCAAACCTGTTTAAAAAACTCATGCGCGTGCACACACACACATACACCCACATACACACACATACACACACACACACACACACACACACACCCACACACACAAGGTAACTACAGGCCAGTCAGTCACTCTTATATCAATGATATTTAAAACTTGTGAAAGTATTGTCAGGGATTAATTAAATGAATATTGAATTGAAAATGATATTTCATCTGATTTATCAGTATTAGGCCGCATCAGTGAGATCGTGTCTTACACAGTTATTCAGTACCATTCAGGACTGGTTGACAATGCTAAATGACAATTCACCACATGACTGACTTGGACCTTGAGGAGGTCACACACAAAAGACTAATTCACAAACTGAAAGGCTACCGCATTAAGGACACTTTGCATGACTGGATAGAAGACTTTTGACATAACAGAAGTGAGTATGCTAATATTGTGGATAAAAAATCAGGTATATCAATGGTTACATTTGGTGTTCCTCAAGGTATGAACTTGGGACCAACACTTTATCAATTTTATCAATGATATGCTTATATGTGGCACTGAAATAAATGCTAAGGACACAAAAGCATGCTGTGAAATAATAACAAAAAGTCTGCTTAAAGAAAGTATAGATGAACTCTTTAGATGGACAGAAAAGTAGCTGATCAAATAATGATAAATGCAAAATGCTTCATGTTGGTAAAAAATGAACCATAACTATGCTTATCATATTCAATCCTGTTGACCTGGAAGTTACTGAGCTGGAAATGGACAAGCATATTTTGGTAGGCAAAAATCTAACATTTGAACATCATATCCATACAGCAGTTGAAAAGACAAATAAAATAGAATCTCACAATTGTATCCAATTTAAAGATAAGGACATGATGGTATGGTTCCACTAATTAAATCATTTGTGAGACCAACTCTACAACATTAAAAATTGATATGGCCCCTAAACCTTAGAAAACATACAAAAATGTGCAAAGGAGATTCTCCAACGCAAGTAATTGAATGAGTAGTTTACCCAAGTGGAAAGATTAAGCAGGCAACAACTTTCAGGCCTGGAGTATCAGAAATTGAGAGCTGATATGATTGAAATCGACAAAATACTGTGTGTTCATCAGGATGGAAGCACCATATAAAACCTTTACATCATAAGAGCCAGTATATATATATATATATATATATATATATATATATATATATATATATATGGGCACCCACTAACATAGCAAAATTATTCTCTCAGTGTTTTTTTTTGTTTTTTTTTTTTTAAATTTAACATTTTAATTGCAAAGAGAGTCGTTAACTTGTGGAATAATCTGCCTGATGAAATCGCTGCTGCAAAAATCTTAACATTTTCAAAGAAAAAAAAAGCATTAGCTAGACACTAGAAGAGCCATATCTTCTAGAAAAATTTCTAGCCCTAACTTTAGAAACTACACACTCTTTAAAGACTTGGAGAAAATTCAAAAACATGTCAACTCTGAACATTCAGGCAAAAGGCTGATAATGTATGTATGCCAAACATTGATATGATTGTTTTTCAGGATCAAATCAGAATTTCATTTTTCTGATTTCTGATCCTGCGCACGTGTGTTTTTATTCGCGGAGCATTAATGTTGGTCAAAGCAGTTCTTAAAGCTCTTCCGTATCCATCTTTTTCGGTCTCAATATATGATCACAGGACGCGCAACGAGTGAATTCCCTTGACGAAAACACTGTCGGCTAGAAAGAAAGAAAGGAAGAAAACTAAAATGTCTTCGCAGCATCACCATATTGCAGGTATTGACTTGAGAAAAGAAATGGAAAAGAATAGTGAAATCGCAGATTAAAGTCTTATTTAAGTGAACAACAGATCCAGGACCAGAACGTTTCCCGATTGATGACGTCGAAAAGTTAAATGGCTCTTCGTGTTCGGCTGAAGTGAGATGGGGCGAATGTGTGCTATGTCTGGCTGCGGAATTTCATCAGGAAATAAGCAAAGAGTAAGCGTTCATGCTTTTCCAGGTGCTTCCAGCCAGTTTAGGCGACTATGGATAAATTTTGTCTCCACAACGAGGAAAGATTTTGTTCTTCGGGACAATTATCATGGCATTTGCGGTCGTCACTTCGAAGAGCATAGTTTCCAAGACCAACACACCTGGAAGGTAAAGGTGGAAGCTGGAATTCGGGTCCGAAGGCAGCTGAAAGAGGATGCTGTGCCAACTATTATAACAGAAAAATGTATCAAGGCACTCTCTCTTCATTCGCCAGCTGCAAGTGCAAGCCTCAAACGCAACAGTGACACGGATTCTGCCAGGAGCAAGAGAGCCAAACTCAGAGACGTAAGGGTAAGGCTTGTGGAATGGGGTGGTTGATCTTTTTGTGTTTCATTTCATTCGCAGTGCATGGTTGGTTGTAAAGATAGTTGTTGGTTTTTGTAGAGTGCTGGCATCAAACGGAAACATACATTGTTACTTCCAATCACACATGCCAGAGTCATAGTGGCAGTCAGTCAGTCACACTGCCTGCTGCCACTGAAACTGTTGCATGTTTGTGATTGATTTTTTCCCCCTGCTGTTGCTGTTTCCAACAAAAACTGATGTTATGATTCTTATTAACAAGAAAGTGTCCATATCCACAACTTGTTGGGACTCCAGTGAATAATAGTTTGGGTTTTTTATTTTCTTCTTCTTGTTTATTATCTTCCTAAAAGGCTGCTTCTCACTCAAAAACAAGTGGATCACCAGCGCGCATGTTAAAAAATAAAATAAAATAAAGTGCAACACTGCCTGTTGGCCCCTGGAGCAAAATTTGGCAACAAAGGGTCGCACACGATATTCAAAAAGTTAAAAGCAATGGCCAGTTTCAGGCCCAGGTAACCGTGAAATATCTGGGGAAGTTAAAATAGAAAAATCAGTCAATATGCAGATCTCAAGACTGTCATATCAATTTGATTTTTAAATGAGACTGCATTTGTGGCAATCTTGATGGCAACCGGCAGTGAGTTCCACAGCTGTACAGAACTAGGATAAAATGAATGTAAATGGCTGTCAACATTTGATGCAGGTATTGCATAAGATTGACCGTCACTCCTGGTGCTACTTTTATTCAATACTAGTTGTTCCATTGGGATATCAATTAGTTTAGCTCTGCCTTTGAAGGAGATATTAAGTTTGATAAAAGCTCTTCGCTCTTCTAAGGGTTTCCATTCTAATTTCTCATGTTCTTCCTAATATTCCCATTCTCTCTGATATGGTTCCCAGTTAAGAACTGTGCTGCTCTCTTCTGAATCTTTTCGAGGTTATCAATGTCCTTTAGATTGTAAGGATCCCAGACTGAGCAACCATATTCCAGTACTGGTCTAACCAGTGTTTTGTAGCAGTCGTCCTTAACCTTTTAGGGGCAGTCATTGATATTCCTGTATAAGAAAGCTAAGATGTTGTTTGCTTTCTTACATTCTTACTTTCGTTTTTTCCGTACTGTGCTCGGCAGTCTCCATGGCGAGTCATGATTTGGCTACTTGCACGACCCGAAACATGGATAGAAGTGAGTTCCAGAAGAAAAGTAACACGTACATCGAAACACGCTCGAACATACCTTTGAATAACCCAGACATGCTATTTATGGGGAGGAACCCTTTTAGTTCTGTTTATTCATTCAGTTCAAATGCCCTGACTCTCATAATTTTCATTTAATGATTTACACCAACCAGACGGACCGTAGGTCTAATCACGGTTATTTATGAATAGCATCAAAACAGATCACATAGATAGACGGTGATAGATGATTGATTGTATACAGGTATAATGTATCCATAGCTTCAGAACAGGCCGAGTAGATAGATGGTGATGGATGGTATACACATAGCATACACGTATATCCTGTGCGCTGATAATGAACTGAGTGAAGACTATTTAGTATGGGAGAAGGATAGTATCCGTAACGCTGACTGAAATGTTGTTCTGTCCCCCCCCCCCCCTCTGTGTGTGTGTGTGTGTGTGTGTGTGTGTGTGTATGTGTGTGTGTGTGCATTGTAGTGTATGCACACATGCATCCATGCAGGAGCATGCCCACACAAGCCTACAGATCATGTGCATGTGGATATATATGCACACAATTGCATGCATGCACACACACACACACACTCACACACTGCACACAAAGGCAATTAAACACATACAACTATATTAGTGGTGCAGATAATGTTAGGTAGGTACCCATGGTTTGACCAATGCATTGAGCTAATGTTAAGTCCTGAGACCTTGTCTTAAATCCCATACAAAAATTAGTCCTTGATTTATTTGTCCATCAGCTTTAAATCCTGTCTAGTGTATTCTTGTGGCTTAACAGATTTGATGGAATGTGTATGGGTTGGTCTGCATGCAGTGACACATCATTGATGAAAATGAAACTGAAAGCTGTGTGTGTGTGTGTGTGTGTGTGTGTGTGTGTGTGTGTGTGTGTGTGTGTGTGTGTGTGTGTGTGTGTCTGTGTGTGTGTGTGTGTGTGTGTGTGTGTGCTAAGGTAAACCGTTTTCCAATGTCTGCAAATTTAAAATTTATAAAAACATTCAGATTCTTCATCATCTTATACATCACATCCCTAATTAAATGGAGTGCATGTTAGAGAGAGATGATGATGATGATAATCTTTATTTCCAAGGGTAACAGATAAGAGAGAGACTCAGAGAGAGAGAGAGAGCAATAACAACAGAACAATAACAAGAACAACTGATAACGCCACTTAAAAAAAACAACAGAACAACAATAACAACAACAGCATTAACTACAATATAGCTTGGATTTGGGGCAACAACATAACTATTCCCTTATACTAAATCTATTCAGAAACTGGTTTTCTTTTCTTTTCCTTTTTTTTTCTAAAACCTTTTAGAGTCCTATATATCGCCAATCACTGACTCGACAGTTCCAGCTACACACACACACACGTCCTCTCCTATCCCTGTTCCTGCCTGCACTTCCCCTCATCCCCTCCACACACACACACACACACACACACACACACACACACACTCTCTCTCTCTCTCTCTCTCTCTCTCTCTCTCTCTCTCTCTCTCTCTCTCTCTCTCTCTCTCTCTCTCTCTCTCTCTCTCTCTCTTTCACTCCAACATACACACATGCATTCGGTAGCAGTGGAAGCAAAGACTAAGCAGTACATGCCATGGTAAATTTATATGTTGTTCAGTTTGAGGTAATGTTTTTCAGATATGTAAAAACAAAAGTCAGGTTTCTACTGATACAGGATAGCATCAGCTTTCAGTCCATGGCATTGTGCAGTTTAAGTGCCCATCAATAAGCTTGATACTTACTACAGGTAACAATAAACATCATAGATATACATCTTTTCCATTTTATGTTTCCAGTCAACTTTACCCAAGCCAGGTCATACTGTCTGTGACCAGCTTGTAATTCATATGTTTATGATTAAATTTCCAATAGACACACTCAGTGAATGACAATTCTTTGTGATATAATTGATTATGTGTGTTTTAGGATTCCTCTAAAACTTTATCATGTTTTTCATATTTCTTTGCAATTAACTCATGTCAACCTGTGGCAATTAAGCCCAAAGCTTTAAACATTCTACATTGATATTTTCAGCCAAAGGTAACCAGAAGTTCAGAGCATGTTAATTTGAACATTGGTGACAGCATTCATGCAACCAAAACCTGCTGAAGTTCTTCTCCAGCCAGGTGGTCTTCAGTGGAGAAGGAAAACTTTGATATTCAGCATCTTTCTTATTCTTAATCTCACCGATATTTCATACTTTGAACATGACTGACTGAATTTATAGCTTTTCTCATTGCTTTGAAAATTGTATCAACAGACATTCAATTCACACACACACACACACACACACACACACACACGGAAATGCCTCTGGTGGATCTGTCGAGAGATGTCATTTTACACTCTGTCAAGGTGTTTATGACAGTTATTCTATCAAGTTAGTAGCCTCCTGAATCAAGATGCCAACCTCGGTTGTCAAGGTGTTTATGACAGTTATTCTATCAGGTTAGTAGCCTCCTGAATCAAGATGACAGTTGTCAAGGTTTTATGACAGGTTATTCTATCAGGTTAGTAGCCTCCTGAATCAAGATGCCAACCTCGGTTGTCAAGGTGTGTTATGACAGTTTTCTATCAGGTTAGTAGCCTCCTGAATCAAGATGCCAACCTCGGTTGTCAAGGACAGTGCAGGTTAGTAGCCTCCTGAATCAAGATCCATTCGATTTGTCAGTGACAGGTCAGGGAGAATGCAACGATTCTGCTGAAATCTAAGCAATGATCGTTACTGGCAGCTTGGTCTCTTTTCGGTGTTTTCATGTTTTAACGTGTTATTTTTATGGCGCGATGACAGTTAATGCACTTACTGACTATAACACATTGTTTACATCCATGTCAGTGTTGTTTGACACTCTCTCCTCTTCTTTATTTCTCCACCCAGTGGCTTGTTTCCTGCTGTCCGACAGGTCAGTCCAAGGGAAACTGCACTGCTGGCAGGATGGACCCCGTGAAAAGAGAGGTCATGGAAGGTCACTGTGCACCTGTGATGGACAGTGGTGCTGGTTTGGTGAGTAGGATTTTTCTGACTCTGTTGTGTCAGTGGTAGTGGTTTTGTGAATATGAATTCTCAGATTCTGTTCTTTCAAGAGCGCCTGCAGTTAATATGAATCAAAATTTTGTAGTATAATTTTTTTTATAAATTTGTGGGAAGTTCAGGCTTTACACAATGGAATGCATGTTTCATATGACAAATGTGAGACTTTTTTTTTTTTTTTTTAACCTGATTTTTACCTTTAATGTCTGACACAATCAGTGATGATAGCTGACAACATCCCCACATCTTTCCACAGCTCATTGCAATCAGCAAACACAAAACAAATGACTTGTCTTTAATTGAAGAAAATGCCTGTGACATAATGACGTCTAGAATGTATAAAAGGTTTTTAGACATTATTACTGATATGTGGGGTAAAGAAAATCTGTGTTGACATTTTGTTGATGACAGCAGTGTAAAAAAAAAAAAAAAAAGTCTGTTGACATTATGCTGATGTTTTGTGGGTGTATAAAAGGTCTGTTGATATTATACTGATGTCCAGGGTTTTGAAAAGTCAGTTGACATCAAAGTCATATCTAAGGTACTGAAGAGTAGATTTAAAGGGGTGAAAAAAGGAAATTAGTCTGTTGTTTTACATTCACCAGTTAAGCTACATTTAAAGTGAAATAGTGATCAAAATACCGCCGTGGGTGTTTTGTTCTGATAATAACTGCATGTCAGCTTTCTTTCCTGTCTGTCTCTCTACTCCCTCTCTCATCTCTCTCTCTCCAGTACTCCCCTGGCTGACAGCGCTTGTTGGGTCTGTGCTGTGTGTGTCTCAGGTGGTGTGTGTGTGTGAAGTTGTTCTGCTGCAAACTTTGTGCTGGTCAGCAGTCTGGAACTGCACCTGCCGCCGTGTGTCACGGAAAACCTCCTTCTCTGAGTTCCCCAGTCCTCAGCAGGTGATGGGCTGGACAAGGAGTCATCACTGTCTACAGCCAAGATCAGTCATCAGCTGTCTACAGCCAAGATCAGCCGTTCAGTGCGGTCTACATCAGCCCAGTACAGTCATCATCTGGAAATACAGCCCAGTAATAGCCCAGGGTCACAGCGCTTGTGGGTCAGTGCTGTGTGTGAAGACAGGTGGTGTGTGTCAGGAGACCCTTTGTGCTGGTCAGCAGTCTGGAACTGCACCTGGCCACAGTATTTGTGGCACGGAGAAAAATTGCCCTTCTCTGAGTTTACCCGAGTCCTCAGCAGTACACATGATGGGGAACAAGGAAAAAAAAAAACAAAAGAAATTTGGACACTGTTATTGCATTTGTGAAGTGTAACCATGGCAGAGGCTTTAATCTAAAGAGCGATAACAAGGTAACTTTCACTGTGGTGACGTCCTGATGCTAGGATTTCTGTGCGGGGAGAAGAAATGACAATGACATTGAGGAAATAGATGAGGAAAATATTGGCAGGGTCATGGGCCTGATGTGTTCAGTAAAGCTTTGAAATAGCTGCTCAAGCAGCAACTTGAGAGACAGGAGACCATTATCTGATACATCAGCCCTCCTTATATGTCTTTGCCCTATCCACAGTATTTATGGCAAAAGTGTTGAAAAATTGGAGTCATGATCTGTAAGCAGACCGGTGGTACCTATACAATTTCACCATATTTTACACATGTACACATGTTACAACAAACTAAAAAAAAAAAAATTTGAAAAAAAACAAAAAAAAAAACTTGAGCGGGAAGGAAAAGTAGTTTGAAAAGAAATTTGGAGATGAAATTCTTTGTGAAAGTGTAACCATGGCAGAGGCTTTAATCTAAAGAGAGCGATAAGTCGTGCTAACTTTCACATGAAAAATTGTGTTAGGCAGTGTTCTGTTTGTTTGGCAACATGGCCTTAGACATAAAGAAAATGAAGGCAAGAGATCATGAGCTTGTGTCAGAGTGTGCCAATAAATCGGGTTTGAAAAGTAATTTGCATTAAAAAGAACAACCCTATTTTGATGTTGTAGGGGGGGGGGGGGGGGGGGGGGCTGTGCATGTTCAGGCTTTCCTTGCATCTGAAAATTATAGTAACAAACAACAACAACAGAAAGGTGTGTTATTTACAAAAGGTTAGATCTACTTTATGTCTATGTATACTGACAGTTATGGAGATTTTCATCTCTTGAAATATATAACTACCCCAATAGTTGGTGTTTGTTTCAAGGCTACAGCTTCCACTGTTGTTGTATAAGAATGAAGGTGTTTGTATTTTTTTGAGAGAAAGACTGTGAGAGACTTCTTATTCTTTACATCACACTGTTTTCATGTTGAATTCCTCTCATTCTGAGAGTACATGGTTTAAGAGATTTCTTCCCACATTACATGGTTTACACTTTGAATGCCACTGCCTGGATTCTGCTTAGTTGCCAGTTTCAGTTTTATAAGTTATTGTTGCTTGGTTGTGATAGG
>JADBJO010003316.1:155000-162500 GCA_016801955.1 Conus betulinus | reverse complement strand
GATTATAATCGACAGATGTCAGGTATTGAAATGCCTTCTGACTCTGTGAATGCTAATATTTGGAAACAATACGGCATCCAAGTGAGCTCAACCAGTGATAAGGTACAGCCGGGTGCATCAGAGATAAAAGGAGGACACCAACCAGTGTACTGGATTATGACAAAGCATTTGGAACCAGCGTCATCAGGACATCACCAAACCCTCAACCTTGACAACAGGACATAGCAGATCAGGGAGACTGATGTCAACTGTGAAAGGACCATCCTGAGTGGTACCTATCCCAGCTGTGATCAGTGGTGCGTGGAATAAGGACCTTTGTCAAATTATGAGGATCTGCAGTAGAAAGACCGTGTTGGAAAGACTGGTGGACGCAACGCCACAAGGGAAGTGTTTACTTCAAATCTGCGGGAATTTGGAGAAACTTTTCTCAGAACTTAGCTGCGAAAGATGCGAGGGATGGGATATGAGAATCAAGGAGGACATTCTTGTCTGATGAACTCGAAGAGGAAAAAGACTTTAATGTACTTCAAAACAGCCTTCGATGTATAAAAAAAAAAAAAAAAAAAAAAAAAAAAGCCAAGCTCTACAACAATCTTTGCTGTGCCCTTGAGAAAAATATGCTTTCCTCCCTGATGGGCGAGTCGATTGTGCATGAGCTGGTTGTTTGGAATAGGGAACAGACCATCCAACCGTAAATACCCACTAATGGAAATGACGCAAAAAACGATGTCGGCCAGGGGACACCATCACGCGTCTGTACAAAACATCATGAGGAAGAACGGATAGTATATTTTGCCTGCCCATACAGTCCAACACTCGAAAGGACAGGTGAATCCAAACACCAAAGTCATTTTACCTGGCATGGCCTCATCTTCAACATTGTCCTCTGGTCCTGAGTTGGTACAGCAGGCAAAGGGAGCAGCTTCTACCCATTGGCAACAGAAGTACTGTCTTGACATGCCCCTAATAGGATGACATCCAGCTTATCCATTTTTGACACTGCAGTGTGCCTGATGAGGACGACAGCACAATGGCAAGGAGTTGGATGGAAAAATAAACATCCCTACAAAAAGAGGGATCGCGCTGACGGAAGAAGAGTTTGACTGTGTACTGAAAAATAGTGACATTGTCAAAAAACTTTCACAAAGAGTTTGTTGTTTACTGAAAAACAGTGACATTATCAAGAAACTTTGACAAAGAGTTTGACTGTATACTGAAAAACAATGACATTATCAACAAACTTTTTCAAAGAGTACAAAGAAAAAAGGACAACAAGAGTTAGAATAAAGACGGTAAAAAAGAATCGAAACATATGCCAAAGGAGTGGAGAAAAAAAAGACATGTATTTTCAATGTGATTGTATTCATTTTTTTTTTTTCATAAACTTTGTTTTTTCTTTTAAGGTAAGATAAAGGAATTGGATATATGTTTGACTAATGCAGAAATGTGCTTTTTGAAACAAATGTGGGATATGCTAAGATATTTGATGAGTTGTTTTTTTTTCATGCTTTGTGTGAGAATGATATTTAGGATGCCTCATGTAGTAGATAAAAAGCAAAAGTGGATTCAGACACATCAAAAGGCATAGGGCATTTGAAATCCAACTCTTTAAAATTTCAGGCTTAAGTGGTGGCTGCACTAGCAAACTTTTGACTGTCAAACGGCAATAAATACAGTCAAGGGTACTTCAGACCTGGACAGATGTTGCAGTAGAATACTGCTGACTGTAGAATGGCAAGAAAAAAAGTTCAGGGGGAAAAAAAAAAAAGATAGAACATTGCACATTTACATTTCGCATGCAATTAAAAAATAAGCAGAATACTTCATATCTTTAATGTCCAATAAACATCAAAACTGGAATGGAATACAGTCATCAAAAATCGCAGAATATACCCTCCTTTAGTCTATGCATGTGCATTTCATGATGAATAAACATACAATTGTTTGCAAAATTGATTCTTCTGACAGATTAGCGTACATCTGCCTTCAAATCATTCATGCACACTCTTACAATTGTATTTACCACAGGAATCATCGTAAGTACCTCCAAACACAATAAAAGTTGAATTAACAATACAAACATGAAATTAGAAAAGGCATTGATAAACAAAAGAGACATGAATATGTGTCTTGCAGAACCGTAGAAGTTAATTCTAAATTCATAATACAAGATTGAGTTCAAAATGTTTTGTCCAGTCACATGAATTAATTTCAAATCTTATTGTAAAAGACTCAAATGATTACAAGCAAAATGTTCTAAGATTGCCATCGTAAACAATGACAGAAACTGAAATGAATTGCTGAAAAAAAAGTTTCAATTTCTTGCTGGTATTTTGTATGCTGTAGTATCTTTGACAAAATATGAAAATCAAAACAAAACAAAAAATTGTGCAGTGATGGAGCAGAACCAGCATATCACCTACGCACACAAAGCATATAATTTCCATTTGTTCAGTACAATTGCAAGAGACAATCTAGAAATACTCCATCGAAGCTCATACATCCCACCAGTGCTTAATCAGAAACAAGCTCAGTTACATGAGATGATCCATTGGAGACAAGATCTATGCAAATCTTGCAGACTTAAAAGGCACATCCAGTAAAACTTGCAATGTTTCTTCATACAAAGTTGTAAACCGTCAAGAGGGGGGAAAACTCCGTCTTTCTCTAACATTCATATGAGGAAATGGACATCATCTCAACCTTGTTGGTTAAGCCAATCCCCTGAGCATTTGCAGTTCAGGGCCTTCTTTGAGATGCGCTTGTATTAGGGGACACAATATTTGTGTCCAAGTCGACCCTTTCACAGAATTCTTCAAGGCTCTGTGCTGGCTCACTGTTTAGAAAATATCAACAGGAACAATCAGATGTTCAGCCTCGTTAAACTGTTCAGTAGGTGTCAATAGTGTTAAAAAAAAAAAAAAATTATGATGAAGCACATAGTTTTTGTTAAAAAAAAAAATCACTGACAAATAAGTTGCAACGCAAGTATTTCATAACCCTTTACTGGACTCTCAAGGTTTGGACTTTTGACAGTTACCTGCATTTGACTGAATCAGAAAAATTCAATGCCTTGCCACTGAGTCTAAAAATGAAAGTCAGCAGGTGGATATCCACTTTGTGAAAATCTAAGCATTTTATTTTTCCAGCAATATATAATGCATTGTACTGAAGTTCAGTACTTGTGTAAAAAGTATAGTGTGCATAGACTGTTGGTCTGGATTCTCATACAAATCAACATATAGTAAAAAGTAACAATGTGGCACTATGGTAGAGAAATCACATCAAACCTGACTACAGCAAATGGATGGAATTCAATGATATCACAGAGAAAAGGACAGCAGATAAAAAAAAAAAAGGAAAAAAAAAAAAAAATAGAATGTGTTCCAGACAAAGATGATAAACCACTTGTGCTATACAAATGGGTCCATCAATAATGCAAACATGTAAAAAAAAAAAAAAAAAACTCTGCTGCCCACAATAAAAATTACATGACTGCCAAATTAACAAAGATGATTTACAAATGGACATACATATTTCAGTCCAGCCATTATACAATTGTAAACTTGTGTAAAAATTCTATGGATAATCCCTAATTATGTGATTGCCCAACAACTAACAGAGGTAATTTACAAATGGATGTACATATTCCAGTCCCAATATAATCAAACTGGACAAAGACTATATAACACAACTGCCCAATTTTTAGAGATGATTGACATGTGGTTGTATACGTTTCACACAAATGATTTCAAATCTGAAATTGATCTTTTAATATTTCAACATGGAAACGACTTGCAATGGAAGAAATGATTCCAGAACTCTTCAGAACTCTACTAAGTGCTTGTTTAAAACAGTTCTTCATGTAAAAACAACTGGAAGTCATGTTCAGCACAAAGAACAACTGCTGATCAAACTTGCTGGAATGCTGGAGCCATTTCTTGAACACTGAACAACATGGACGCATTTAAACATCACGTCATGTTTTTGATATAGCTTTCATCTGATACCTCTTAAAAAAAAATTAGATAAAATAAATAAATAAACAAAAAAAAAAAAACACCACTGATAATAATCAGTCAGCGTAACAAATCAGAAAATGGTCATATTCAATATCTAACCAATACCTTTTGACAATTTTTTGAAAGACATAACTATGGTCTGACCACATAAAAGTATTGAAATACTGTATGGTGTCTACAAGATATTATAACCAGCTGTGTTTGAGAAAACAACAAGCTAAGTTGCCAAAATCCTAAAAGAGATGGAAAATATATGGAAAGTATTTGATTTCTAATTTTGTTATAAAGTTTCAAAATTAACTATTTTGTTTGAAAATACAGTCTAGATGATTTTTTTAAGTAAAAAAAAAAACAAACAAACAAACAAAGAAAAAAAAAACCGACAGAATTGTAAAATTCTTTTCAATTCAATGAACATAAGTAAAAGAGTTTCAGTTTTGATTTTCTTTTTGAATGATTGTTAGCCAATTCAAGATATGACTTTCATTTTTCTTTGATTTCATGCTAATATTATCAAAGCAATAACAATCTGCCACTGTGCGCAGATGATGACGATTACTGCTCAGTATGAGACAGTACAAAATAATACCTCAATGGTAGTCCAACAAGGAACATTAAATGTAATTCAAATATTTCTGAATTGCAGTGGCGAGACAGTATATAAATTCGCCAGTATTATTTTGGCCAAAGGAGTGGCAATATTTCACTCCAAACTCTTGAACAAAATATTAAAAGTAAAACCAAAAGACTCCTTGAGTTTCAATGCGTAAATAATACAGGGGGAGATGTGGAGGCAGGGTGGGGGTGGAGGCAGGATGGGGGTAGGGGACGGAGGGGGCAGGGGGAGCAAGAGCATGCATGTTTCACAAACTATCACACAATGAAATTCTGTTTGTACAGACAGCTCACTATCGGATCATTCTCACATCTTTTTCTATGGATGGATACAAAACAAAATATTCTGAGTCGTAATTCAAACAGCACTGAAAACTTCAAGCATTTCAGAGAAAAAATTTCAACACAAAAATGATCAACTGACACCCTACCCCCCTCCACTGTTTACCCCCCCCCCCCCCCCCCTAAAAAAAAAAAAAACACACACACACACACACACAAACAAAAAAAACAAAATCCTTGGCTGCGTTCCTGAAATTTTTCATTCCTTTCAAACACACAATGACCATAACACGCATACATGCACACTAACATACACACACACACACTCAGAAGAATTTCATATATTCTTGATGAATCCAAAAGCATATGGATTTAAATCACCTGCATATACCATTCCTGATTAAAACAAAACAAAAGAAAATGGCAAAATCTTCAAACTGGAAGCAACGGAACCTCTCTGGACCATGTTTTACATTGCTCTGGCTCTAAGTCTATAATGAAAACCGTTCGGCAAAAACAAAACAACACTAACAAAAGACCACACTAACAAAAGACAAGCCGTAAAGTAAACTTTTGCGGATATCAAAGTGACGCTGAACAGCAATTTGGAACAATCGAGCTCCTTGACAATTCATGCTGTTATATAGCCCAGCCAACCACAACGGGCAGTGGTAGTCATCTTGTCTAATTTGAAAAATTATTGATAAAGCTCTGCCGAAAAACATGGACAAACGATTCACACAACAACAAAACACAACACGTTTTGACGTCTTAGGTCTCTTTCAGGCAAGATACACAACACTACAGACAATGAAAATGAAGGAGCAATCACTTTGTGCAGTAAATTTGTTTCAGATTTCCACCTGCAGTCACCTCTCTTTGCATCTTGTCAAAGTAAATTCCTTGCAACGTCGTCAAGAACAAAAAAAAGGGAAAATTCAGGAACTAAAAAGTCACATCAAGTGTAACACCTCTGAGTAGGATATTCATGGAGTCTACTGTTGATGTCTTTCACCATGTAAACCCCACCACTCCATAAGAACACGTTTAGCAGTGAGCAGACAGACACTCATGAAGATTCAAATCAGGCTCACAGTAAATCATCCAGTTCTCCACCTCCCTGAGTCATTGAACACGCATGCTTTAGACTGTATCCCGGCAGCATAAACTTTTGTAAGAGATGTCTGTGTAATCTCTTTTCATGGCCTTTACTCTATGAGGGAGCAGCTAAGAAAAAAAAAAAGAAAGAAGGGCTTAGTTTTGGGGGGGAGGGGAGGGGGGGGGGGGGGGGGGGAGGGACTACACAACAAGTGTTCTCTGCTGCGAAAATAATCTGACATTTCCTTACATGAACCTCCTCCAGCCTGACAATGCACGCCACCAATCGCTCCTTCTTCCATAATCACAGTGGCAAGCTTGGACCTGCTGCAAACTGCATGGTCACCAATCTTCCCGAGTCAAAATTCAGGAGCCAGGATATTGTCGCAACTTGACTCCTGATCCCTTGAGAGGAGAAATGGAATGCTACAGAGAAAACCTTTGATTTCCTGAATGGATCACTGGATGTTCAAACAGAAAACCCCCCGTCCCCATCACACACAGCAGCAAGCATTTACAGAACATTGCCTGTGCTACATTTAGTGCCATTTCATCAACCCTTTGCTCTTTTAAAAGAAAAAGTCCCCTAAAACTCGACACTAAAAAAAAAAAAAGAAAAGAAACTTATGAAATTCTGGATTTGACCTTGGATAGGGCTTTACACAAGGAAAATTCCTCACCAATTCAGGAAGGCTGGTAGCTATGCATAGTGCTCCTGACCCCTGAACCAAGCTGAAAGCGAAACATGCTCACATTGAGGACAGCCAGGATGCAGCTGGTGGCCTGGATGGCACACTGTTTCGGTCTCAGAACTGACCACCACACAGATACGCCAGCGACTGGCAAAAAGGATCGGTCCCACACCTGAAACCTGTGCCAGCATGTACAGATGAAAGTCCTGCCCAGCCAGGGTCACTGCTAGAAAATACTGCGTAGACAGAGCTGTACAACACTTTTTTTCATTGAACAAGAAGTATTACTGTGATTTAGTCAAACTGACCGAGTTACAAAAATGGTGGTGGTAGCATTTAACAGAATGAACATGAAGTGTGAATTCATCCAAATATCAATTTTCCTTTCAATTCCCTTTCAGCCAGATCTTGCTGGAAAATAAAAGGGATCAAATCATCACCCTTCATTTCAACTCTCACTCTGTATTGCCTCTTGTCTCCCTTGACTTTGTCTTTGTACTAGCTGTTTGTGTATGCTTGGGGGCAGAACTTCACAAATAAACAACCTGAGCATTGAACATCAAAAGACCTTCATTTTTTTTTTTTTGCTATTTATACAGTTTAGGTATGTATACACTGCAATTTCGTCCCACTTGCGTTAACATGAACTGGTTATTAAACAATGAAAAAATAGCAGTTCACTGACCACAAGAGCAAGTCTGATACAAAATATATCTGCATTATCACAAACTTGCTGAAAAAACAAAAACAAAATGTAAAAAGAGAAACCTTGAGACAATGCGTCAACGAGA
>JADBJO010003316.1:132500-150000 GCA_016801955.1 Conus betulinus | reverse complement strand
GCCCCGCCCTAGCTGAACCTCCCTCTGCATGCGTCTGTAGTCCTTCAGGCCGTAAATGCGGTACCAGGGCTTCTCCGCACTTATCTGCTTCTCTTTGTTTTGCAGGTAGGCAAGCGTATAGCTGCCATCAGAATGCGTGGGCGCCGAGTTGGGGGAACCTGGACACAGGTGACATGGACCATTATTTATAGGGGTATTTTTCTGTTCAGTTCAATGGATCATTATCTTGACAATGCAAGTCTTCATGCCCTGCTTGTGTGCTACCTCAGTTTCAATTTCCTCTCAAAGTTGATGTCACTGGCCAGTCATGTGAGACGCCAGCTTTCGGCAACTTCACTGGGACTGTGGTCGGATGGATGTGGTGGGTGCCCTTTGGAGGAAGGCACTCATATGAAGTGGCTCACTGACAAGGCCTTTGTCATGGTCAGCTGGAGGTTTGGTCAGCGGTGGCCCTGGATCAGGACACCACCATGCTCAATGGGCAGCGGCGCAGTGTGTCTCGTTCAGCGAGTTGCTTGGTGATGACCTGACAGTGATGTTGACTGCTCCCTGTGGACTGCCTTGCTGTCTGGCCTTGATGCTGCTGAACAGGGACCAGCCAGAATGAGCAGAATGGGAGTAACGCTGGGGAACAGAACATCAGACCAATGGTAACCAAGGAAGAACGCCACACAAAAGGGAGAGACACCAAAGGTTCATTCTTCACCTGCGATCAGAACATGTGCTTTAAAATGTGCAACCTTTTTGTCACCTGAAAATTTCAAGGTTTCGGGGGGGGGGGGGGGGGTGTGAGGGGATACTTTCTCAATGGCGCAATCCACTCAACATGGAGGATCACAATTCATGGTAATGTGAAGGGTTATGCCTGTTGTAGCTGTGGTAGGACCTACTCTCACTGAGGTTCTGATGGGAGCAGTGCCATTATGAAGGGTTATGCCTGTCATAGCTGTGGTTGGATGTACTCTCACAGAGGGTGCTGATGGGAGCAGTGCCACTGCAGGGGAACAGAAGGTAAGACAAATGATTTTCCTGCTCTGCAGTGTGTAGGACTGGTTTCCTTTTTCTTCAGCTGTCTCTTCTCCCTCATGTCCCGAGTTGTGCCAGGTGGCTGTCCCACACATTGCTCACTCTGGCTCCCCCCCCCCCCCCCCCTTCCCCCACACACACACACACAAACAACTACACCCAGCTGTTAACACCACTGAAGTGGTACGGAAGATAAGACAGTGGGGAAAAAAAAAAAGAACTGATTTCTGCTCTTAGTCATTGTGTGAAAAATAAATACTTACGAGAAATAATTATTTTTGTACATCTCTGAAAAAGAATATTTTCAAATGATAAGCTGTTTTCATGTAAATGACCATCTTCTTCTGTGAAATCAGTAATTATCACTTTTCTCTTGATAAATACTGTTGTTTTTGTGATGAAATAGTGAAAAGGAGTAGATGTTTTGAGGCTGGTATGCTCCATTAATGTTCTTTCACCGACTGCACTGACATGTGGGCATCTTCTAGTAGTTTGCCATGCATGACCTACCGCCCGAGCTGGAGCCAATGGGGGGGATCTTCTTGTAGGGATTGGTGCTGACTGTGTTGATGTAGACTGGGTCGCTGTAGTCATGGCTGCTGTTGCCGACATGCTCTCTGGGGCTTCTGCCACCTGGCTGAAGGAGCATCAAATGAACACATGAGTGAAGAAAGTCGTCAATAGGTCAATCTAACAATCAATCCATTCATCAATAAACAAGCAGGAGTCTTTGTCACATGGTTCTAAGACCTTAATTTGAACAGATGAGTGAAAACATCAGTCATTTAATCAATGCACCCAGCCATCAATCGAGCAGTCTACAAGCATAAACCAGTCGGTAACAAAGGGAATAAAGTTATCAATTAAGAATGGACATATTAAAGGATGAAAGAGAAATTATACTGGAGAAAAAAAAACAAACAAACAAAAACAAGGAATGAACTTGATATAGGAGAAAAACAGTGAAAACATGAATGACTAAGATATTACAACAACAACAACAACACACTAAAGTTTCCACAGTCTGTTGACCATAGGAGCTATGGATTGTCAGAGGTTCAGCGTGTGCCACAAAAACATATCAAAGATGCTGTCTGTTTATGACAGTGGAGAACGGACAGCCAGCACTCATCCCAGCATTTAAAATCTCACTAAAATGAGATGCACCGAGACATCCAACCACATTCAGGAGGCACAGGTTCAAATCCCAGCAGCACCAAAAATATTTCTGGCGGGAGAAAGGCAGCTATGAGTCATCACCTGGATGCCGCTTTGTCCCCTTAGACAGTTGGGAGTTCAGGCTGAGGCACTTGTCTGAGAGTAGTTTCTCCTCTGAAGACCCATTGTCAAGCTCTCTCTAGATTTTCTTCCAATGCACTACACAGTCACAATACTATAATGGTACACCAGAATTGGACAAACTATGACACAACGATGTGTTAGTCTTTGTCAAGCAAGCCAAGCAAACCCACAAACATTGAAGTTAAACGAATAAGAAGGAACACAACCTTTAGTGCCAACCACGATTTCAGGCTCTATGGAAAGGGTTTCTGACAGCAAATTGGAACTGCTGACTTCTGAACTATGAACATTTGCTTACACCTGTCTGAAACTGGCTCTGGTTTCATGGGTAAGGTTCCTGAATAATTCATTGCTGGGTGTGATAATAGCAGTCCACAAGCGGTTCCGTTAACACTACAGAATTCAGCAGTTCCAATGTGCTGTGTTTAAAAGATTCAATTCAGACTTTTAACACGCTCTCCTCTCCCCCCCCCCCCCCCCCCCCCCCCCATGAATTCCTTGACCACCGGCCCATTCACCCCTGTCTTTTTTTCTTTTTTTTTTAACCCTAGTTGATTTCATACTGACTGAAAGCCTGTTTACCTGCAGTTACTTTTCTTCCCATTATTTTCTTTACCTTTGCTATCCATGTGTCTGTTTAATTTCTTCCCATTTTTTCTTTTTACTTTGCTATTCATGTGTCTGTTTAATTTTCTCCCATTATTTTCTTTACCTTTGCTATCCATGTGTCTGTTTTCTTACCTGCCTGAAAACAAAAAAAGCTTGCAACAAGCGGAGATTCATCACTTACACTGTTTGCTGCATTCATTTGGGGCTCAGTGTCTCCTTTCTCAACACTTGTTGTCATGCTTCCACCTGCAGTCATTGCACTTTGAACCATCTGCATTCATTACACTTTGAACCACCTGCAGTCATTATACTTTGAACCACCCTGCAGTCACTATACTTTGAACCACCTGCAGTCATCATACTTCGAACCACCTGCAGTCATTACACTTCGAACCATCTGCAGTCATTACACTTTGAACCATCTGCAGTCGTTACACTTTGAACCACCTGCAGTCGTCACACTTTGAACCACCTGCAGTCGTCATACTTTGAACCACCTGCAGTCGTCATACTTTGAACCACCGGCAGTCGTTACACTTTGAACCACCGGCAGTCGTTACACTTTGAACCACCTGCAGTCATCACACTCTGAACCACCTGCAGTCATCACACTCTGAACCACCTGCAGTCATCATACTTTGAACCACCTGCAGTCATTACACTTTGAACCATCTGCAGTTGTTACACTTTGAACCACCTGCAGTCGTCACACTTTGAACCACCTGCAGTCATCACACTTTGAACCACCTGCAGTCATCACACTTTGAACCACCTGCAGTCATCATACTCTGAACCACCTGCAGTCATCATACTCTGAACCACCTGCAGTCATTACACTTTGACCACCTGCAGTCATTACACTTTGAACCACCTGCAGTCATCATACTTTGAACCACCTGCAGTCACCATACTTTGAACCACCTGCAGTCGTTACACTTTGAACCACCTACAGTCATTACACTTTGAACCACCTGCAGTCGTTACACTTTGAACCACCTACAGTCATCATACTTTGAACCACCTGCAGTCGTTACACTTTGAACCACTCCCACCTGCAGTCGTTACACTTTGAACCACCTGCAGTCATCATACTTGAACCACCTGCAGTCGTTACACTTTGACCACCTGCAGTCATCATACTTTGAACCACCTGCAGTCTTCATACTTTGAACCACCTGCAGTCACTGCACTCTGAGCCACCTGCAGTCATTACACTTTGAACCACCTGCAGTCATTACACCTCGAACCACCTGCAGTCGTCGCACTTTGAACCACCTGCAGTCATCACACTTTGAACCACCTGCAGTCATCACACTTTTGAACCACCTGCAGTCGTCGCACTTCGAACCACCTGCAGTCGTCGCACTTCGAACCACCTGCAGTCATTACACTTTGAACCACCCGCAGTCATTGCACTTTGAACCACCTGCAGTCATTACCCTTTGAACCACCTGCAGTCGTTACACTCTGAACCACCTGCAGTCGTCACACTTCGAACCACCTGCAGTCATTACACTTTGAACCACCTGCAGTCATTGCACTTTGAACCACCTGCAGTCCAATTACACTCTGAACCACCTGCAGTCATTACACTCTGAACCACCTGCAGTCATTACACTCTGAACCATACATTAACTTAAAGGGTAAAGACATTCTGGAACAAGGGCAGGTGCTTGTCTTCTCAAAATGGGTGCTGAATGTGTTCGCATGCTGCCCTGCATTTCTTCGTGTGTATGCCTCATCAGGGGGGTTGTGGAGGCTGTCCCCAGTGTAAAAGTGATCCCCCCACCTGGATGCCTTTCTGTCAGCACTCATGAAGACTGACTTCCATTTTTCTTCTAAAGACTGCTTTCATTCTTCTTCCAAAACAATCCTCTAAGAGTGTCTGCTGCTTTTCTGCCTCTATGGTCACGTGCACTTACCAACGGATACTGCATTCCTGTGTGTCGAAAGTGATGTGGACCCGAGTACTCCTCGCCGTCTGATCCTGCAGGAGGGGAGACACAAGTCTCAAGTTCACATCCACACTAATTCTCTGCCCATCTTCCGTCACCAGATGCTGGGTGAGAGGTCCTGGTTGGATGATGTCCCCTGGGTAGGCCATGGGTGGGGACTGGATAGGGGATATCTGTGAGAAAAAAAAAAAAAAAAAAGACATAAAATGTGACGTACACTAAAAACTAAAAGTCAATCATATCGTGTCATATCTGGCAATGACTAGGCAGCATTTCGTTTGCGCTAAAAAAAAAAAGAGGTTTTTTGTTTGTTTTCCATACTTACACTGGGGTGGCAATATATGTTGCGAATGATGAGCTTCCAATACAATGAAGGAAACAGTAAGCTAAATTTGGCCTGGAGGCAATATGTCTGTGGCAAGCCAACCAAAACTGCTTATCTACAATAGACAGGGGTCTGGGGGCCTTTTTAATGAATTAAAATAGCAACACAATTGTGTATTCACATATGTAACAGGAGCATGCAAAGTGAAACAAAAAGAGGGGGGGGGGGGAGGGATGGAAGAATTAAAAAGAAAGACATTGACATTATTTAACTAATTCCGTAGTCCAATTCAGATCGGATCGGATGGAGGTAGGAAGGGGGTGGGGGGGAGGAGGATGTGTGTGCAATAGCAGCATGTCATTAAGTACAAAGAAAACAAAATAATACTTTGTGCCCACTCACAGATACAACCAAAAAAAATTATTGATACAGATTGGGTAAGTGTTATCCATAAACAAAGTCTGATTTATCTCGCTGAGTTTTTCCCGGTTCACTAAGTTTTGTACATAATCCATGTGTTATCCAGACAACATATGTGCATGTGAGAGACAGGAGTGAGACAGACAGACAGACAGACAGACAGACAGAGAGAGGGTGAGAGGGAGAGGGAGAGGAGTGGAACAGCCGTTTTCCCTTCCTTTAATGAAAGAAAATGATAATGATAGAAAAAAAAAAAAACTCTGCATCACTCTGGCATGCTGCAGGTGCCCCCTCATAAGGAATGTCTGCCATTGTTCTCAAACATGACCTTCACCAATTCAGCTAGACCCATGAGAAAACCTCAATAGCATTCTCCATTGCCTGTCTGTCCACCTGCGATTGCAAACGGTTAATGATTCATAACTTAATGTATCAAAATCAATTAAAATAAAACACAAGAGCTCCATCAGGTCTTCAAAAAAAAAAGCCTTTAACACCACTCTATGGCCATTAAACCCTTTGATTCTCTTGACGTGTTCAACATGTTTGCAACCTTTCTCTTTCTTGTGGTGTCTCTCCTTGACAATGACGCTTGAAACTTTTAACCTGGGTTTACACATTTTTCATTTAGTTCTCAATAAATTCAGAATTATCTCTGACATTCCTGTGTTCCTTGTTTCCTGTTTTTCTCTGTCATGACCCCTTAACTACTAACATACCCACAGTTAGGTGTGAAAGGGTGGGAGCTATGACCATCTCAAACTTTGACACAACATATGCACAAATAAAATGTCTTCAACACATCTTATTTTTGTTCTTTCCTTTAACTTGCTCTCATAAATCCATATCAGTCACTCTATGCTTACAGCAGCAGCAGCAGAGAATCACCAAAATGTCAATGTCGTTGTTAACATTCACAGCACACAAAAAGACATGTGCACACTGACACAAGGACAACTGAGATGAGACATGTGCACACAGATGAACCAATCACAAGACTTACTTCATTTACCATAAATCCTCTTCAGCGCCTGTTAATCATTGTATTGTGTTCCCAAGCAGGGGATGAGGAAAGGGAGAGAACTGAGCAAAGAAAGGAAAATGGAAGAAAGACAGGGGAGCAGAATGTGGGTTCCAGCTGAGAAAGGTCACACCAAAACAATGTGGCACACTGAAAGGTCACACCAAAAACATGTGGCACACTGAAAGGTCACAACCAAAACAATGTGGCACACTGAAAGTCACACCCAAACAATGTGGCACACTGAAAGGTCACACCCAAAACAAAGTGGCACACTGAAAGGTCACACCCAAACAATGTGGCACACTGAAAGGTCACACCAAAACAATGTGGCACACTGAAAGGTCATGACCAAAACAATGTGGCACACTGACAGGTCACACCAAAACAATGTGGCACACTGAAAGGTCACGACAAAACACAATGTGGCACACTGAAAGGTCATACCCAAACAATGTGGCACACTGAAAGGTCACACTCAAACAATGTGGCACACTGAAAGGTCACACCAAAACAATGTGGCACACTGATGGGTCGCGACCAAAACAATGTGGCACACTGAAAGGTCACACCAAAACAATGTGGCATGCTGAAAGGTCGCGACCAAAACAATGTGGCACACACTGAAAGGTCACACCAAAACAATGTGGCACACTGGAAAGTCACACCAAAACAATGTGGCACACTGAAGCACACAGCGTGAGTGAAAAGGGAAAACAAAACAGAATTTCCTATTTTCATGTTTACTATTGTTTTTCACGGCTATCGTTGTGCTGTCTTTGGAGACAGCGGCTTACACATGATTTGAGGGTGCGGGCATTTTCTGCCCAGTATTGAAGAATACAAAGCTCATGTGACCTCTACAAAAGCTTGATCCAGTGGCTCCTCTCATCAGGAAAAAACCAGAAAAAAAAACTTCTTTGCATCAAAAGTGAAGTTGACGAGTATCCACTAAATTAATAAACCCGACCTTGACACCCCAGTGAAAGCAGCAATGTAACTGTCATCCATTTAACAACAGCTGACACAATGAAAAATATGCGAAAGTTATCTACTGAGATAGGTCCAAGGATCTCGCAAACAAACCAGAACAAAACTGGAAATGGTCATGAAGCGTGCAGGGGTCGGAATAGCCTAGTGGCCAGAGCCCCGGACTCATAACCTTGGGGTTGCAGGTTCGAATCTCCGATGGGCCGTTTCGGTACAGGGGGAGACTTTCCCCTCAGAGTTAACATTGGTTCCGACTCCATTCCCCATACAGTCCTTCAAATGAGACTATAAACCGAGGTTCCATGTGTGAACACACGCATAACATCTTGCACACACGTAAAATCCCATCACCAACTTTCGGAAGAGGATAGTTTGGCTGTGTTGGTATGGATGACACGTGACACATAGCACACACCTTTCCCCGAAGTTGGAGTATAGCTGCTTTAATGGTGGGATAAAAAATGGCCTTACACACAAAACTCCACACTCCCTTTGTTGGGCAGATGGGATTAATTCATGCCGGTCTATACAGGGAGTGTCTGCAAGAGTATCAGCCTGCGTATGCAGAAAAAAAGAAAAAAAAAAAAAAAAAAGCAGAAAAAAAAAAGATCATGAAGCACAGGATAAGACAGACAGACAAGTCAACTCTCTGAAGATGAAATCAGAATGCAAACCAACTAAGGAGGGAAGAGCAAGCCAGTCACGACTCAGCTATTCCAGAATCTGCAATTACCCAAAACCTGTGCGTCTTGCCTTCCTTCATCTGTAAAACTGAACACACAACTGTTCCCAAATACCTAACATACCTTTACAGACTTTTCAATAATATTTCTTATCTTTTCTTTTTTCCTTTTTCTTTTTTTTTTCTCTTCATGAAAGCCAAATAAAAAAAAAAAGGCCAAAGCAAGAAATGTCTGGCATTTCTGGTTCAATTCCAGAGAGACAAAAATGTATGATGAAATTTATGACTTTAGTCTGACTAAAGATGATGTCCTACCTGCCACACAGACTCCTGGAGCTTCAGATCATCTAACTTCAAGATAACAGAATAATGAAGGGGGGAAAAAAAAAAGTCAAAATGCAACTTTCGATTGGCTTGGTAGATGCTATCTTAATTATTATGAATATGGACGAAATCCAGTATTTTCCATTAAACAGTAATCAATAATCAATAATCAAATCTATCATACAAATATTGAAGAGGGATCATTACCTTAGGTTACTGTTTGTCCGTCCTGTTTCCTTTTAACCATAAAAGAGGGGCCCATAGTCGAGTGGTTACTACATTCAGCTGTGGAGCTGACAGTTATGACTCAAGGGATCCGATTTCTTTTTTTTTTTTTTTTTTTTTTTTTTTTTTTGTTCCAGACAAGGCTTCCAATGTTCATACATATTAGTACCCAGCTCACTTCAGGGAAGGTTAAAGCTGAAGAAGGAGTGAGGCAGGTTGTGTTATCCATTATGCAGTGCCCAAGACACTAATCTCCATTCCCTGCCCTTTATGTCCTTAGAGCTGTGTGACTGACTTTTAACCTTTTTCATCTTCATCATCAAAGGACGAAAAGGAGAAACAATGAAACAATAACACTTTCAGCAAGGAAGAGTAGCACACACTGCTAGTTCCTATCTGCTTATTTTTACTTAAACATCAAAGCTGTAATCAGTACTCGGAATTCTTTGTTTTCATACTTCTTTCAATGACCGTTGTCTGTTAAAAGAACCTGAGGAAGAACATGTGTACACGTTGCTCACCTTTCAGCAATTGACATGTATCTGTGTATGAGAACCTACAAATAAATGTGATTAATGTTTACCACAGAGACTAACATCAATCCCATATCCATGAAAAAAAAAAGCAGTTCTTTAGATTATAGCACACCCCAAAACAAAAAAAAAATGTTCCTGAGCACAAAGGACTGATTACCCTAATATGTATACTTAACAGATACTAATTTTTTGTTTTCTAGTTTTATGACCCACAGACACACAAAATATTTCAACTGTTTTCTGCATACAGATACTTTAGCTCCAAAACCATGACAAAATGTGCACAAAAGCCCTCTGCAGACTTTTCTCTGATGATAACTATCTCATATGGCTGGCAGACCAGTTTCAGGACTGTTCCTTCCAGAACTGGTCCTTGACCAGTCTCAGCTGTCTGCAATCAACAGTTCTTCCTTAGCTGTGAGGGCTGTATACCAAGGTAAAAAGTACCTAGACTATAGAGTAAATGCCTTAAAGGAAAAAAAAAAAAAACACACACCCCTAAACAAAGTGTGTACGTCATGTGTTTAAAGCAGTCAAAGGGTGAAAGTTATGACAGAGGAATCACAGCGGCAGGGAGGTCTGGTAAAGCACTCCAACACACTTGGGGGCTCAGCTCTTCACTCTGACCAGTTGAGACGGACGCCAACGTCCGACCGGCTCAGTCAGACTGGTCCCCTGTGAAGACTCATCAACCTCTCGACCGGTTGGACTGTCAGTGGCCGGCCGAAACTGACCAGTCACAGAGGAGGGGTTTCAGATCCAGCCTCCTCGTTGGTTGTTTACCCTAAAAATTAAGCTAGGAGTTGTTCACAAGAGCATGACACTAACTGGCACAATTAAAATGACGGTGATTTTACTGCAACAACATTTTTGAAAACACTCCACAGACTGACTTCAATTCATGATGAGAACAGAGAAAACAAGAGAGGCACTCTGCCTTACATTTGACTTACATGTGATGAACATAAGTGAGAGCAGAACTTGAGGCACAGAGTGGGAGGGGGAAGAACACGTATCACCATAACCAGGTGACAAACACAGAAAGTGTAAGATTGTCACAACTAACTCAGCTTTAACACTAGCAGTCGCCTGAGAAAGTTCTCACATCTCTACACACTGATCACTTATTTCATCTGCACCCGCTGGCTGGCGCTATCGTCCCACTTCCGCCAGTCCCCTTCCCTTGAACCCCCCTCCCTCCTGCTCCAAGGCGGCACTGTGAAATGTCCTGGCACTGATGTTGCTGCTTCCCCTGCCCTGTTACAAAAAATGGCCACAAGAGCAAGTTCATCCCAAAGATCCGTTTCCATCAGAGATCTGTTTCATGGTCAGGTTCCCTTCTTTTACGCTAACACTTCACTTTACAGCGTCAGCAGTGTAAAGTAATATTCTGAGGTAAAGTGGATGATGCACTTTAAAAAAAAAAAAAAAATTATGAGGTCTCAGCTTGGTTCTGCACTATGTAATTAATTAATTCATATCTCCACCTCTGCTTCGTAGAAATGGCAATAAATGGTGTAATAATTTTGACAAAATTTACCATACGTTTTGTCATAGCTTTTGCGTAGAAACTAGAATATAACTCACGTAACATGTCTTTTATCAATGTATAAGGCAACAGTTGTAAATGGTCAAAATTCGTGGGCAAACAACAATTTCGTGGCACTGAATTTACTGCTGAAAATGTACACTGAATATTTCTGGCCATTAGGACTCAGTGATAACTTCATGCATGGGCTAACTGGAAAACTCCTAACAACATTTATCATTCTGCCAGGTTTCATTCAGTTCATGCATGTCCTTGCTGAAAAGATGCCACCATCAAGATGTCCAAAAAAAGCCAACACTATTTGTGAAACATTAGCAAAGTATACTCCTAACAACATCAAAAACAAAATCATGATCATGATGCAGTTGCAAAGTGAGATGACTGCAAGCGGAAATCTGAACAAATCTTTAAATAAATGTTAGCAAGTTGCCAAGAAAAATGTGGACCATCAAATCATAAGACAAAACATGACATATTTCGACGTCTTAGGTCTTCTTCAGGCAATATACAAAACAATTAGGACGACGAAAATGAACGAGCAATCACTTATCTTCAATCACCTTTTTTCTTGGTGGTTCACCAACATTTATTTCAGATTTCTTCATAGTAATGATGATCATGAAATATCCTATATTTTGGTTGGTTGTTTGGAGACAAGTACAATGTCCTAGCCTAACAAAAAAGCACAAAACTGAAAGTTTTGTATGACGGATGATCGTTAATCAGTCACTCAGTGTGCTCTCCCTTTTTTCTCAATCTGAAACAGCACATCTACTCGGTAGCCACTGACCTTGGTGACATTGTTGGACTGAACCAGATGAGCTGACCGATGTGCCCACAGCTCCTCTGGCCCTGGGGCAGTTCCGTCCCCTGGATCACTGTGCGTGTGTGGATGGTGTGTGATGGCCAGCGGACGTTCCGGTGAGCTGTCCCGACTCCCCTTCTTAGCTTTAGGTTTCACTTTAGGATGGATGAAAATGTGCTCCAGCTTCTCCTCCTCTCGTTTCTTCACCTCCCTTATTTTCTTGTAAGTGCGCTTGGGAGTGAAGCCGTAATCTGTCTTGTTGTGGGAGACGTAATCGTAGTCAGGTCTGGAAGGGAGGGTGATGATTCCTGAGTGTTTGTGAGGATCAAGTTGCGGTGCGTCATCCTCCACCTGATAGCGATCCGTGTCCACCACAGGGAAGGGTGCCTGGGCCGTTGAACCGTCATCCTCCCTGCCTGGGACTGCCGGGCCGTCGATGGGCTCCGGGGTGAAAGGGTACCCCCAGGTTCTGTCAGGTAGAATCCATTGCGGGGCTCTGCATAACTGTTGTGGGAATGCCCGGCATGGTGTCTGTGTCCGAACCTGTCTCTGCCGAGCCTCCCTTGCTGGGGGATGTCTGCGAACTCCTGTCCCATGATGTGCGAATGGGAGGCTGCTGGATGTCCTTCGTAGTGTGCTTCCTCGTACCTGTCTCTGTGGTAGGTGTCACCGTAATCTGCTGCCTGTATCATAGCGTAGCCTGGCCTGTGACTGTCTGCGTAGCCTTGCCCTCCCTGATCTGCAAAGCCTATGTGAGCGGCCCTTGCGTATCCCTGAGGCTGACCAAAACCGTGGTGAGGGACGGGGGGAGGATCTTCCCACTGTGTGCTGTGCATGTTCTGAGGCAGCCTCTGCCCTTCATACATACTGAGGGAGTCACGGTGATGCTGGTAGCGGGGGCCGTTGGCTTCCATTTCGTCTTCAGCCAACCAGCTCTTCGCCCTCTGGATCGCGTGGCACCTGAGGAATGATGGTGGATTCTGCCGTGCGCTGTGTGGTGTCCACACGGCTTTTCAGTTCCTGCTGGTAGCTGGCCTCTCTCTTCAGGTCTTCTTCGTCCTGCGGGTCATAGGAGGGACCAGAGGGTAAAGTCAAGCTCCTCACCGGCTCTGGCGGTTGGTCGACCGCTGTTTTGACTGACTGAACCGTTTTTTTGACTTTAACACGTACTGCGTCTGTATTTCAGGGGACCGTCCGCGCTGCTCAGTGGCGGGGTTGTACTGCAGAAAGTCCTCCCTGTCTTCAATGCGGTCTTCGTCGTCCTGGTATCGCACCTGTTTAAAAGGTTTTCTGGGTGGCTGGATGCTTGCTGTTGATGTCCCTTCCATCTTTTTCAAAGCCTGCAGGTCAAGACCGCGATAGGTGAGGTGAAGGTCTGGAGGATCTTCTTCATCTTCAATCCGAGACTCACAAACCTGCACACATACAGGCATATACATTCACATATGATCACATCGAAACCTGAACAATCTTTGAATGCCACTGTGTCAACTTACGTATGTTTGAGGACACACACACACACACACACACACACACACACACACACACACACACACAATGAGAGACATTGAAAGATGCAATCAGAGAGAGGTACGGTAAGGTAAGGTAATGTTGCTTACAGCCCAGTCGACTGCAAGGGCTACATCAGGGCTGTCATCACATTGAAGTCAGCGCACAAGTCACAAAAAAAAAACCAAAAAAAAAACATTCACACTTCTTTAAAATACACCTTTTAAAAACGCACCAGAAACTCTGTTAAAAATCTTTCTTTTGTAAAATCTTAGATCAGATGAAAAATTTAATCTCTTTCAGATATTCAAAGATAATGTCAGGTTGGACATCTCTGAACAGGGTTTCATGGACTCTGCCGTAAAGTGTTTATGTCTCACATTGCGCAAGTCCCAACGCTCTAAAAGAATATGTTTCACTGTGAGTGGAACATGACACTGAATGCATCACAGAGCCTCATAACCTTTTAAAAGATAAGAATGGGTGTAAAAGGAGTGGCCTGTATGCAAACAGCACAAACAGTACCTCTGGAACATGGTAAAAACTGTTTCAGGTTTGGACGGATTTTAAATAGTTTGTTTGTGAGTTCCATTCCTCTTGCCAGAGGTCTTTGACATAAACCTGTGTTCTGGGTTTGAGATCAGTGTAGGGAATAGATAATCTGCTCAACTCTTTCTTTGTGGCACTCTTGGCAAGTTGATCAACTACCTAATTGCCTCAAATGCCCACATGGCTACGAACCCAAGCAAAAAAACTAGGTTGTATCCATCTGATTTCAAAGAGGTGTACAGTTTAAAAACTTTCAGCAGCTGAGGGTGCTTGAGATTATGGCCAGCAATGGCCTCCAAAGCAGAAAGGGTGTCTGATAAAATGAGGAAATCTTTATGTTTGGGTTTACAGACCATTTTAAGACCAAGGACCATGGCAGTCAGCTGGGCAGTGTAGATGGAGCTGTTGGTGGGAATGTGTTCAGTACATCTGTGAGGGGGATCCACTGCACAAAACACAGCAGAGGCAACTCCCCCTCCTCAGATCTGGAACCGTCAGTGAAAATTCTTTTGAAGGAGGGAAACTTGGAACAGTTCAGCAATAAGGACTTGTAGGCCAAGGAACTAGTGGAATCTGTGCAGTACGAGGCTAAATCAAACCAGATCTCTGGAGTGAAGGAAGTCCATGGTAGGTCATCAGGAAACTTAGAAAAGTCACTAACTACTCCAAGGTCTATACCTGCTTTGTTTAATGGGGAAGAATATGAATTCCCAAGGGTGGAATGGAACTGGGGTGGTCACTAAATTTCTTTTGGAACTTTGGGTTAAAAACAGCCATATGCAGGGTTTTGAGGTTATGAAGAGAGATTCAGACAGTTGTTCAAGGCAATTTTCAATCTACGATTTGAGAGGGATGGTTCTCCTGCCTCAGCATACACTGGCTATAAACAGGGGTGGTGCCGAATGCACCCAAGCATAATCGAAGTCCTTGATGGTGGATAGGATCTAGACTTTTCAGGAGGAGAGTTTTCCTGTCAGCGCCCCAATCTGTGTGTGCCACAACTTGCAGAATGTTCAGTGCTTTCTGACATGCAGTTTTTAAGTGTTGGATATGACTTTTAAAATTCAGTTTTTGATTTAAAAAAAAAAAAAAAACTCCCAGAAATTTGGCTTTCTTCACAGCTGGAATGGTGGACTTGTCCAGACGAATTTCAGGACTGGGAAAAAAACTGACGAAAATTGTGAAAATGGATTAACTGAATCTTGGTACTTGAAAAGGTAAACCCGTTTTCCTCGGCTCACTGCTGAATCTTGTTCACACAGAGCTGAAGTTGATGCTGTAGGCTGGCGTAAAAGGCCCCACCTGCGTACAGTGCAAAGTCATCAACAAACAGAGAGGACTGGGAACCCTGGTTTACTGATATGACAATGTCATCGATTTTGATACTGAAGAGAGCAGGAGAAAGAATGCTCCCTTGAGGTACACCCAACTCCTGCCCATGGATGTCAGACAGTGTGGTGCCAATCCGGACATGGAAAGTTCTGCCGATCAGCCAGAAAGTTTTGAATAAATAAAAAGTAAGGTAAGGTAAGTAATGTTGCTTATAGCCCAGCCGACCGCTCATCATTTTTTCCCCCTGGAAACATTTAAAGGCACCAACATGTGTGTCATTTGTCAATGTTTCGCCACCTCCAACCCATCACCATCCACAAATTTGTTTCTTTCCTAAGACCCAACCAACCCTTATATTTTCCTCACCAACTCTTAACAATTTGTTTATTTTATTTTCAGTCTTTTTTTTTTTTTTTTGCTAAACCCCATTTATGCCATGTGTCACTAAATTACTGCACACAAGCATATTTCAGACAGAAAAAGGATGTTACTGATTTCCCCATGAACATGAACTCTGAACATAAAGTTAATATTCACTGTTTTTGATTTGATAACTTCATAGTTAATTGTTCATGAATTTTCATCAAGATATGTTAGTGTATATGTGAAAATATTCTGGCATTATCTTTAAAAGAATGTACACAAGTAGCAAATCTTTCAGTCTGTACTTATTATCAAAAACACTTCCTGACTGGGAAAACAAGTTCATTTTCTTTTATGAACAGACCTGCACACACACACACACACACACACACACACACACACACACACACACACACACAATTTCCTTCTCTCTCTTTCTTTCTCTCTCTCTCTCTCTCTTCTCTCTCTCTCTCTCTCTCTCTCTCACTCTCTCTCTCACACACACACACACACACACACACACACACACACACACACACACATACACACACAATTCCCTTCTCTCTCTCTCTCAGCACACACACACACACACACACACACACACACACACACACACACACACACACACACACACACACACACACACACACTCGTTTTTCCCCTGATTAACAGTAAACACATATATTTCTCTTCCTCTTTTGTCGTTATCAGGATCTGCCTGATGATATATATCAGCTTTTTTGACAGCAACTCTCTGACTGCATGTTTGACAGACAAAAGAGCAGCATGAATTCCACTTCTGTAGTTGATTGTACCAGGATATGCCCTGATGGAATGCCAGCATTTACCTTGCAGGCAAACTGGAGAATAAGCAGCACGCTGGGCAGTGTTCCATGTGCTGAACCTGTTCAGTGTTCTGCATCTTATACTATACACTGCAGAAGTAACACTACTTCTCCATTAGCCCATCCTTTTTTTTTTTTTTTCTTTTCATTTTTTTTTCTAGCTGTTAAAAAAAAAAATTGATATGTTTAAGCTCTCAAAGCACAAACATAAAGTTTCACAATGTAACCAAGGAAAGCAAATGACTTCAGATACTCAATGTCCATCCATTTCTAATTGCTGTGCACATTTTATTATTTAAAAATAATGCTCTCTTGTTGTCCTGAGCTCCGCACCCTGTAGAACTGACTGAAGTTGAAACCAGAAACGGTAAAATACAAGAATAAAAACAACAGTCGGTTCATGTCTCAGACTTGTATTTTTAACAAATTTTTGCTGTTAACAGCTTCATCAGGCCAAGGTACAATCATTGTACCTTGACCTGATGAAGCTGTTAACAGCAAAAATTTGTTAAAAATACAAGTCTGAGACATGAACCGACTGTTGTTTTCATTCATGTATATATATATATATATATATATATACACACACACACACACACACACGCACACACATATATGCATTCTGATAAACTAGTATTTGCTGTCTTCGACAAGCCCACTAAGCTGACTTTTAACTTAATTAGTTAATACAACTACAAATGAGAACTTCAGATTTTTCTCTCTATAAAAATCAGGCGGAAAATTATGGGTCTTTTCTTTACATTTTCTTCAACAGCTGCAGGGATGGTAATTGTACAAAAATTTAGTGTGTTCCTTGATTCTTCAAACTATCTAGTCAACACAAGTAGTGTGGAAAATACTACTCTCTATTTAATACTTTATTTGTTTTTAAAAAAAAAAAAAAACCCACAAATCAACTCTTATATGCTGCTGCAATTTGACAGTTTCATTGCTGTTATTGTTTTACTGATATAATCTGCATCAGTGGTTTGGAATATTTCGATTTTGAATCTGAAAAAAAATTTCTGTACCGATATACATCATCTCATAATGTCTCACATTAAAAGGCAAAAAAAAAAAAAAAAAAAAAAAAAAAAAAAAAAAGCTCTCGCTGCATGTGCTTCTTTCAGAAT
>JADBJO010003316.1:122500-130000 GCA_016801955.1 Conus betulinus | reverse complement strand
TATGATCATCATCATCATGTGAATTTCATCCTTCTATCATCAACATCCCAACAGGTTCATTTTGAGGGGTCTCTTGCATGTGGCAGAGCAAGTACGCACAATACTAAAATATTCAATCTAATCATTCAGACATGCATTTATTGGTACTAACTGCTCTTACACAATGGCTGTCTTCCACAGATTACAGGAAAAAAAAAAAACCTGGTTTCATTGTGCATGTTAAAACATCCAGACCCATCTCTGGTAACAAACTGAACAGATCAGCAATATCATAATAATCAGAACATTCAGATGTTTGTTAGTGACTATGTAATAATTCACGTTCAAAAAGGGTTATTTCTGTGTTGCTCTTGTACAAGTGACTCATTTTGTAGTGGGTATGGCATGCTAAATTCATTACAATGATGTGCAAGTTCCTGCTATCTAGAACACTGACTGGGGTAAATTCATTACAATGATGTGCAAGTTCCTGCTATCTAGAACACTGACTGGGGTAAATTCATTAGAAGGATGTGCAAGTTCCTGCTATTTAGAACACTGACTGGGGTAAATTCTAGGAAAACTTGAATTTCAGGGTTTCTGCTTTCAACACTTACTTGATTCAAAAAAAAACTGATTTCACTCTACTGTTTTTTATTTTTATCTGTCTGAGATCAAAGTGAACTTCATTATTAAAAAAAAAAAAAGTTCTAAGTAATGCTAAATAATCAAACGAGTTTGCACATGTCAACTAATCTGGTATGAACACGTGACAGACAGATGTTAAGCTGTGTCTCCAAAGGAAAATATGCAGTGGGGGTTCAAAAAGAAGGGCCATGAATTCAAATATTGCCGATCTTCTGGCTGCCAGAGAAAGACACTCCAACTTGTTCCAGAGCGTAGGAATGACAGACACTTTGATGAAATATCTGGTTTATGTGTGACTGTTTAATATTTGGTGCATGTGTGTGTGTATTCTTGTTTGCAAGGTGTGATGGCCTCATATACACACAGTAACATTCGCTCAGGTTCAGTTTTCATTTTACAGGGTAATGACATCATTAGTGCAAAACCCTTTGATAAATGAAAGCACAGTACATAGCATCTGTCTGCTCTCTGTGATTTTTGTCAGTGGGAGACAAAACCATGTTTCAGTTTCAGTTTCATTGAGGAGGCGTCACTGCGTGCCGACTAGTCCATATAGACAACACCACATCCGCTAAGTTTTGAGACCACACCGCCCATGATTTTAAGCTGATGGATAAATGAAGTAACAACTATGATATGAGAAATGAAGAAGAGGGTCTCGTGGCTATGACTCAGCAGCTGCAGATGTCTGACCTACACATTAGCCCAATGCGCTGGTCAGACCTTGAGTGCCTACCTATCATTGATTGTGTCTTTTTTTTGCTTTTTTTTTTTCATGTATGTGTGTGCAGTGAATGTACACATGTGTGTGTATGGATGTGTAGGCATGGGCCCATGTGTGTGTGTGTGTGTGTGTGCGCATGTGTGTGTGTGTGTGTGTGTGTGTGTGTGTGTGCGCGCGCATGCGCGTGCAAAACAATGACTATCAGCAATCAGTGTGAAATGAAAATGGTCGCAGCATGGTATATCAGTCTGATCACAGCTGGGCATTGCTAAGTATGAAAGGAACATTTCACAGCATGGTATATTCTGTCTGATCACAGCTGGGCATTGCTAAGTATTATGGTACACCCTGGCAAAGACAGATCGAAATTTCACAGTCCACAGCCTGCCTTCACCACCTCTCCTGTGTTACTTTTACACTCCGACCTGTAAAGACATGGCAGTAGCTGAAAAGGCTGAAAATGGAGTGCCCAGCAGGTTGATGGTGGACTGCATAGGCCCCCTTCAAGGGGCAGCACCTCTGTGGAATTAAGACAGCAATACCCCCTCCCCCCCCACCCCCCAAGCTGTGGCAATTTATGAACCTGAAATGGGCATTTCCTGGAACTTACAACATATTTTTTTTAAATACAAACCCACCACAGTAAAAAGTACAAATTCAGATTTTTTTTTTTTTTTTTTTTTTTTTTTTTTTTTGTCATCTACTGTAATATTTTTCGGCAGATGTTTTCCAGTCTTGCTAAATCATCGATTCAAAAAAGGCTGAAACAGCTGAAATGGTTAAAAGCCTTTGTCACAGTTGGCCAGTCTCTCACTCCAGTGCAAGACCAAAATAAAGTACTTGTCCTTGATCTTTTGCTCACCTCGCTGTTTAGAGGCCTGGAAAAAACTTCATTGCCTAGACCACCACAGAATATGACTGTCAACCCATGTTATAAAAAAAAGTTTCCATCTGAACTAGAAACAATCGGGACACTTGTCTGCAGAATGTGCATCGTTTCATATCATGATAGCTGTATCATTAATAAAAAAAAAAAAAAAAAAGGCTGTGCTATGGGAGCCAGCCATACCTGTTGATTTGTCATCCACAATGTATAAAAATGATCTTAAAAAAAAAAAAGATAAGCAACCCAAAACATGTCACACTGGCAAATGGCACTGAAAAAATGGATAGTGAGTGCCTGTTCCTGAGGTTAATCTGTCTGATAACTGCAGTACAAACAAAACAACCCAGCAGCATATAGCTATTTCTGTGGTTAAAACTATCTAATCACCTGATAACGAACAAATCAAACATCCCAACGTCTGGCTGTTTCTGTGGTTAAACTATAATCACCTGACCACAAACAAAATAACCAAGTGTATCATAAATTCTAACAACTGAAACAATTATCAAGACTTTCTACAACAAAGGGGATGAGCTTTTTTTTCTCAAGAGCTGCGAGTGTTACAGCCTCAACCAGGTAGACTGAAACAATGCACTATATATGAGAATACCATTCATTCTGAAATATCTCAGTGGTGAAAACAGAAGTTTCAACTTTTTCTAGGAGAAAGAAAGGCAAAGAGGCTGCTAAAGTTAAAAAGTAGAGGATGACAGCATAAAGGTCGGTCTCCTGTGAGCCTGAACACAAACTGGAGTCAGACTGGAGTGCCTGTCTTTGACATGAAACACCCAATACAATAGTCCACTGTGCAGCATGCCCTACAAAATCTCAAAACACAAACCAATCCACTGCAGGACGAATGTCTTAAGGGAAGCCCACTTACATAGGTTCCACAGGTCTACAAAAATCTCAAAACATTCACACACAAAAAAAACTTTATCATTTAGAGTCATACATTTGATATGGACATTTCCAGCTTTTCACCTAGCAGCACACCATTCCAAACGCTAGTTCTACCAAACGTCACCTATAGAAGCCACATAATACAGACAGCAATCATAACAATAACACCAGAAATGGAAACTGCATGACAACATGTCCACATAAATGAACAATCACACACATCATTCAGTCAGTCAATTGACACATTAAGCCACCGAAACAGAATAAGTCCAACACATCGCTATGGTATCTCACCACACTGATTACCTTCCCATTCAACGCAATCAACTCTTATGGTGTTCACAAATTAATCAATCACCTCTGCATTCACCTTTCAGTTTTAGCTACCAGGGCAAGAAACCTGTTTGTCCAGTCTCCCCCAAACGTCACTGAATCCACCACAGCCGCCCCTTGTGTGTGTATCCTCTATGCTAAGCCACCGCCAAGGAACCTATCACACTCACACTGCCATTGGCAACACAGGGTCTGAGAGTACACTCTACAATAGACCCCCTTTGAACTTCACACTCAGTCAGTTCCCTCCCCCCCAAAATTAGCTCTACTGTCTCACAAAAGGGCCAGCGGCACCTTATTATTAAAAGGAAAACACAGCAACTTGAAAAAAAGCATGGCAAACAGTGGGGCCTGCTATCGACGGGGCATATAATCTCCCCTGGCCTGGGGAGTCGATTACACGGCAGGCATGCACAAAGGGCAGGGGAGGGTCAGTCGGTTATTTGCAAATGGGTTCTGGGGTAGTCTCAGTTTAATCCCTTGCCAACTAACCCAGCACTGGAGTGCTGCCTGTCTCTGTGGGAGGTACACAGTGGGGATAGGGAGGTGAACAGGGGGGGGGGGGGGGGGGGGGGGGGGGGGGGGGGGGGGGGGAATGAAACCATTTGCATTGGAGGCTCAGTGTATATACGCGTGAGTGTTTGAGGCAGAGAAGGGAGAATGGATAATGAAGGACGTATTCATTTAGGTCTCTGCACACCTATCCAATGTCATGATCTCATGACAACAACAACAACAATTATGCTGATGATATGCGGTGTGAAAATAATCCTGGGCTCACTATTTGGTGAAATGCATAAATTCAACAGGTTCACTGATTTCATCTATTCAAACCTATCTGAATATTTGCAAATACATCCTACTTTTCTTAGAGATTAGTCGGAAAACTAGGCATAACAATGCATGATATTAAATGAAATCCACTTCTTGCAAAAATTTAAATCGGCTTACGAGTCATTTTAACAATAAAGTCTGCTGATATAATCGCCGTTTTTTTCCCACCGCCATGACAATGTGTCACGCACAAATATAGACAGATTCATACATACATGCATACATTACACAGGTTTCCTTGATGTAATATAGACAGATTCATACATACATGCATACATTACACAGGTTTCCTTGATGTAATATAGACAGATTCATACATATACATACACACACAGTTTTCCTTGACTTTCAAAGGGTATTTGATCTTCTTGATCATTCTTTTCTTTTAAAGAAACAGTTCATCTGTTTGAACCATTCCTGATTATTCCAATCACATTTAAGTGACATTACTTTGTATGTGCTGCTTAATGGCAAAACCTCTCCCACAGATTTTGTTGTCCCCAGTGTCCAATAATTTATGCAAGATTATCTTAATAAACCTTTTTCTGTCATCTCAACTTAAGTGCTATTTTAGCATTACTGGTTTAAACTTTCCCATCAACACACACACATAATGTCACAAATCAATTACTTTTCAACAATATGGGATGAAAAAAGTGAAATCTACAAAAAAAAAAAGACTGAATTCACTCAACAGACATGCAGCAAAGCAACTCCTTTCTGCTGTACTTCTAACAACCGATGAAAAACTGAAAGCACTAAATGTACTTCCTTCCAGCTTGAATTCAACGAAGCATAACTTGTGTTTAAAATGTTGACAGAAACCATGGCATGCCATGGTACCTCCCTTTTTTACACGACTGACCAGCTGTTCTCCCTCACAGATATTCCTCCGACCCTACCCACGCACTGTGCAAGCCCAGCTTACTCTGGAGCACTCCTCTGGAATTCACTTCCAACCAGTCTACAAAATATAAATACATTCAAACATTTCAAGAAACGTTTACATAAACATTTCATGTCTCAATAATTCAATCATTTGATTACCAATCAAACGCCTCCATCAGCACGTTTTTCTGTCAGCCATAATTTGAATACATCGTCAGGACACATGATCTACTCCATTTAACTGATCACCCCAACTCCGCCCCTACTCAGTCTCCTACTCCCCCCCCCCCCCTTCCCCTGCCCTTCCCCCTTCCCCCACCTCTCTCTCTCTCTCTCTCTGTTGCTGTTCCGTCTATTTCACTACCCAGCATGTCATTATTACATTTCAAGAACAGTCTGCTTCTCAATACTACAATTACATAACAGTGTGGTTACGCTGATTTGTCGGTGTAAATGATATGTATTGATGTGAATGACAAGGACAGACTATAAGACTAGGCCTTCACCTAAAATCAGAATCCTTGAGTATCAAAGATTGACCAATCAATCTCTCTCTCTCTCTCTCTCTCTCTCTCTCTCTCTCTCTCTCTCTCTCTCTCTCTCTCTCTCTCTCTCTCTCTTCGTTTTTCCTTCAAAAGAACCAAACATGTTATTGTAGCAGTCTCAGTAGTGGTGTCTACTGCTGCATGGTTGATAATCTGATTGTTACTGATAAGACAGGTTCTTCCTGTCTTGTCTCCTCCACACCCCACTTCCCAAGGTGATTTACATGAGTAGACATAGATCTACCAACAACCTAAAGGTCTCGCTGTGACACACACACACACACACACACACACACACACACACACACACACACACACATAGAAGAAGAGAGAAAGAGAGAAAGTCTGTATTTTCACCCCAGTGTGTGTGTGTGTGTGTGTGTGTGTGTGTGTGTGTGTGTGTGTGTATGTATGTATGTGTGTGTGTGTGTGTGTGTGTGTGTGTGTGTGTGTGTGTGTGTGTGTGTGTGTGTGAGAGGGTGGGGGCTGACTTGCTTTCATGACTCAAAAACAAATGAAGCAAAAATGGAAAACAAGTGTTTCACTGAGACAATAAAAAAAAAAACATCCTTAAATGAAATGAAAACAACAACACACACACACACACACACACACACACACACACACACACACACACACACACGCATGTGCACATGCACACGCATGCGTGCGCACGCACACATGCACACACCCATTCACTCGCACATATGTACGCATGCGCGCACGCACACACACACACGCACATGAACGAACACACACACACACACACACACACATGAACGAACACACACACACACACACACATGAACGAACACACACACACACACACACACACACACACACACACACACACATGAACGAACGAACACACACACACACACACACACACACACACACACACACACAGGGACACACACACACACAGGGACACAGCATAAGGCTCAACAAACAGGAGACAGCTCTGTGCAACATCCCCTGCCTCCCATAAACTTCATCCGATGGAGAGTATTTCCGCCGCTTCCAGGTTTCCAGCAGTGGAGACCTCGTATATGAATACAAATTCACAGCTGGTTCACACCCTACCAAATGTCTACATAAAAGTAAATAACCTTCACCCCTTCCTTTACACAGTAAATGAAACTTTTGACAGTTCGTATAGGCCATGCAGCCAGCAGAAACTGAATCAAACTTACTGTCATATACCCACATGCCATGCACTTTTGGTGGGATAGTATTAGTAGTGAGAATTTCAGAGCAGAGAGATAGAGAGAAAGAGAGAGACAGACAAACACAGACTGGGAGTAGTGAGAGAAACAGACAGAGAATACACCGCTGAAAGTGAGCACTTTAGAGACCCTATCAGGGGCTATTAAAGACTGGCACTTGTGTGTATGGATTTGTGCATTGCGTGTGTAAGTGAAGTGGTGAGCAGGGGGGGGGGGGGGGGGGGGGGGGGGGGGGGGGGGGGGGGGGGGGGGGGGGGGGGGGGTATTGGATGTAGGAATGGGGACAGCCTCATCTTAAAAAAAAAAAAAAGGGCGAGAGAGAGAGAGAGAGAGAGAGAGAGAGAGAGAGAGAGAGAGAGAGAGAAAAAAAAAAATACAGAGAGAGAGAGAAAGAGACAGAGACACAGAGAGAGAGGCAGTGAGAGAGAGAGAAAGCGATAGAGGACAGAGAGAGAGAGAGAGAGAGAGAGAGAGAGAGAAGAAGTGATGAAAGCTTATCCTTAGTCTTGGTAAAGAATTGACAGGTTAGGCCCT
>JADBJO010003316.1:115000-117500 GCA_016801955.1 Conus betulinus | reverse complement strand
GACAACCACATTTGCATTCATATTTCAAGACAGTAGCCAGTGTGCTTAGGAAAGAACTTGCAATAGGAAAGTGGTAAGGGCTAAGGTATGGTAGTAGATAGTGATACACATGTAAGGTGACATCAGCTGTGGCTTACACAACACTGCAGCGTGTCCCCACTGAAGCCTTTTCATCCCAAAAAATCAATGTTGCATTATCAACTTGGATTCCCTGTCCATATCCCAAAATACTTGATTTGGTGAGGGAGTGGGGGGGGGGGGGGGGGGGGCCCCACTCAAAACACCACCAAACAATTGCTCTTTCAACCAAGGCTTCTTCTCAGCTTGCTCACAGAAAATATTGAAAAAGCCTCGAAGATTGAAGGAAACACACTCATTCAGGTTTCATATACCAAAACGAAATGGACTTTTTAAGGACTTTTCATACAAATTTCAGGACTATGATATAAAAAAATGCCAGCCCTTTATGCATACATCAGCTGCTAAATGGTGTCACTTCAGCAGGATCTGGTAAGAACAGACTACAGGGAACTGGACATTACGGCAGATACCAAATGAACACAAATTTATCTAAGATTTGTTATCAAATGCTCTGTGAACTTTTCTGATTTTCTCTTGAAAATACAAATTTATGCTCTGTGAAAATTCTCATTTTTGAGAGCTTTGACGCAGTCTAGCAAACATTTATAACCTTTAAAGTCTACACTTCAAGGACTTGTATCAGTTCTGGGACAGGACTAGGCGTCCTCAAAAGGACTTGTATGGCTGAACCCTCACTCTTGTGGAGTGCAGATCCATATGCTCAAGACAAGATGTGTCCATCACTTCATGGTTCTCTGTGCATGTGAAGCATGTTAAATTGATGAAAATGTCTCCAATGCTAATTGCACTTTACTGGTTCTGCCTGCCAACACACACACACACACACACACACACACACACGCACGCACGGACGCACACATGCAAGGGCGTGGGCACATCCGACATGGGCTGTGGTACAGTGGGCTGACACCTTGCACAGCCATAGCCAACATGTCAGTGGCCTCATTCTTGTGCGATGTCAGTATTTGTCGAAAACGGACTCTATCTCGTATAGGAGTGAGGTACTGGAGGAGAAATTTTGCATAATATATTACATCCCGACCAAAGTGTGACGTGTGTTTCTGTCTATGCTGGCTCCCACGATTATCAGGACAACGTAAATGTTTAAAATTTAATATGTAATTCTGCGCCGTTCTATGAGAAATTCATTCACATTTCACGGAAAGAAGCTCGCTTCGACAAGCGCACATGAAAGGGGGGTCAGGATCTTCACATGTGCTCTTAAAACCTAGGAATACACTATGTTTTATTTTACCTTGCTGTGGCGACTGTCAACGTGGGACTTTGCTATGACATGCCTCCCAATCATTCAAAATGTTTTTACGGAAGTCCCAAAACATGCATCCCAGAGTGCACTGCACAATTGACGTTGCCATGGTCTCGGTGACAATAGACTGTGAGCCGCAATCGAACGGAAGTTAACACAGAGACGATGACAATGACAATGATTCTTTAAACAGCAAACAAAATGGGGTAGTCTTTGCTCCCATAAGGAAACCTAACACAGAGTAACTTTTATTCAAGACTGGCACAGCCTTTTAAACTTGAATAAAGTCAGACAAATAATACAAAGAAAAGACAAAAACACAAAGACAGACAGAGACCAAAACGAAATTGGAAATGAAATGAAGCAGGGAACAGTAAACAATAAACAGCAAACAAATGGGGTAGTCTTTGCTCCCATAAGGAAACCTAACACAGAGTAACTTTTATTCAAGACTGGCACAGCCTTTTAAACTTGAATAAAGTCAGACAAATACAAAGAGAAAAGACAAACACAAAGACAGACAGAGACCAAAACGAAATTGGAAATGAAATGAGGCAGGGAACAGTAAACAATAAACAGCAAACAAATGGGATAGTCTTTGCTCCCATAAGGAAACCTAACACAGAGTAACTTTTATTCAAGACTGGCACAGCCTTTAAAAACTTGAATAAGGTCAGACAAATACAAAGAAAAGACAAACACAAAGACAGACAGAGACCAAAACGAAATTGGAAATGAACCAAAACGAAATTGGAAATGCTTCCTTATGGGAGCAAAGACTACCCCATTTGTTTTGCTGTTTATTGTTTACTGTTCCTGCCTCATTTCATTTCCATAATGATTCTTTATTTCATAACGGTTTAAAAGTATTGGCTTAGTAAGTCATTTTTCATACTTGCCGTTACTATTCTACGAACTAACTAATACTGAGAGAGAGAGAGAGAGAGAGAGAGAGAGAGACACTGAGGGGTTTATATCGAGAGAGGAGAGGAGAGAGAGAGTTTTGACACTGGTATTATTTTATTATCGTTACCAAAGAGGTGTTTTGACGGGGGGGGGGGGGGGGGGGGGGGGGGGGGGGGGGGGGGGGGGGGGGGGGGGGGGGAGCGGTAAACAGAACAATACCATTTC
>JADBJO010003316.1:107500-110000 GCA_016801955.1 Conus betulinus | reverse complement strand
ACAAGTTTCTCTTTAAAACATTTCAGACATTTCTTTCTTTTTTTAATTAAAAAAAAAAATCTTTCTCACCTGACAATCACACCAAGCCTTTTAAGCAGTTGATCATCTCACGAAGATCACCCTGCTTGTAAGCTTCAAGTCAATTTTACCGCTGGTTGAAAAGAAAAAAAAGCAAGCAAACAAACAAACAAACAAGCAAGCAAACAAACAAAAAAACAGCTGTCAAAACCAGTGATACTGATCACGCAACTCGCCAGTAGCAAAATCAGTGTGTATTGTACACCCGATTCTCAGGTATCAAAACTAATGTCGTTGAGCGTCCTACTCGCAGGTGAAAATATTATTGATACTCTTCACTCGAATACAAGTAACAAAATCAATGTCACTGCTCATCATACCTCCAGGTATCAAAACCAGATGTTACTGCACCTCTAACTCGCAGGTGATACACTTCACTCAACTGCATGCAACAAAACCAAGGTTACTGCTGTCCGGACGAAATGTCTTAAAACTAATGTTGCCGCTCATTCAAACACAGGTTTCAAAACCAGTGATAACGCTCTACCGACAGCAGGTATCGTAACAGATGATGCAGCTTATCCAGTTTACAGACAACAAGACCAATGATACTCTTCACCAATATAAAAGTATCAAAACCAATGATACTACGCGTCCAACTACAGACATCAAACTCATTGTTGCTGCTCGTTCAACCATGTGCTTCAAAACCATCACAGCCAGCATTACCGATCATCCAGCTGTAGGTATCATAGCCAACGTTACTGATCATCCAGCTATAGGCATCACAGCCAACGTTACTGATCATCCAACTATAGGTATCACAGCCAACGTTACTGATCATCCAACTATACGTATCAAAACCAACGTTACTGTCACCCAACTATAAGCATCAAAACCAGTCTTACTGCTCATCCAACTATAGGTATCACAGCCAACATAACTGATCATCCAACTAGAGAAGTCAAAACCAACGTTACCTGTCATTCAACTATAGGCATCCAAACCAACGTTACTGCTCAATCAATTATAAGCATGAAAACCTACATTACTGATCATCCAACCATAGGTATCAAAACCAATGTTACCGGTCATCGAACCGTAGGTATCAAAAACCAACGGTACTGCTCATTCAGCTACAGGTACCAAAACGAATTGCGTCTCATCCAATTATATAAATCAAAACTAATGTCACTGTTCAGCCAGCTACAGGTATCAAAACCAAGATTACTATTCGTGCAACGACAGGTATCAAAACTAATGTTACTGAACTCCCATCGATACAGGTAGGTATCAAAAACAAGATTAGGAATTTTCAAGTATCAAAACCAATGATAACCTTTGATATCATCTCTCTCTCCCATTCCCAGGGTATGAAAAAAAAAAAAAAAACCGCTATCGCTGGTGATCCAGCACTCAGATGTTAAAATCAATGATTCTACGCATATATAAAAATGATATAAAATGAATTTGAGTCTGAAACGTTTCAAAATGAAATAACAATTCTGGAGATACTAAAAGTTCAGCATAAACTATTTAAAATATTTTATGTGCAGTTAGACAGGGAACTCCAGCAAACACTACCAATTTATGTAGTCACAGACGTAGTAGTAGTAATATTGGTGGATGTGTTCACGGCTACAATGCCAGTGAAGAGCAACCTTCCATTCGACTCATTTTGTTTTTCGATTTGAAATATGTAAATGAAAATCTTGCCTTCAGATTATGAAAGAAACAGTGTGCCATGAAATCCAATCTTATTCTCATTTATCACATGAATTTCTTCGCAACTAGTTAAATGAGTATATAAAAACGTCCTTTCATTAAAATGTCTAGTTTTCTCAAAGGTAACCAGAGTTAACTTTTCTTCTGGGTTGGTGTCACATGATCAATAACAAGTTGGGTAACTCTGTCATCTCTGCCCCCCTTCCCCTTCCCCGTTTTCTTTGAGTAAGTAGAAGTTTAAATACCATTTTCTTTCAGTAAATAGAAGTGTAAATACCTAATCTTTCTTTCACATAAATGCCTTGCTAAATTCACAAACCCAGAGGATATCAAGTTATCATATAATACATGGAAATCGGAAATAACTCTTGATTATAACATAGCTACGCCGTCGTAAAGCAGCAATTTGAACGCTTAACAAAATGAAAAACAAAATAAAAAGAAAGAAAGAAAGAAATGGCACAGAATCAATTTACATGTAACAGTAGAGGCAGTAATGGTTATGGTCGCGGTGATATAAATAGTACTAATGCAACAGCAAAAATTAGAAGTTCAACAATATATTTTTTGTACTACACACATTCAATGTAAAAAAAAAAAATTACAAAGGAAGTACTCTAATGAGAATGAAAATAGACACAACATATACCTTTAATGTGGAAATTCTGTCTACTAGGTAATACTCCTATCGAACTGTTGTGAATGATATTGGGTGGGGCTTCTTTAAAATGCTGTGCCATAAATGTAATTTATACAT
>JADBJO010003316.1:80000-102500 GCA_016801955.1 Conus betulinus | reverse complement strand
CACACCGCTTTTAAAATTTGCTTCAGCAGCAGGACTTGACACAGTGAAGAAAAAAAAAGTGGAGACCTGTCTATAACTTTGTTTTTCAAGATAACAGAAGCAACATCTGTTCTGAGTTGTTGTTTTTTTTTTCTTTTTTCTTTTTTTTTTTATTTTTTTTTTTCAGTATGAAGTGCTATTGCTGTAAGCCTGGATATCAGTTACAGCACCGAAACAGTTTTGTGGAAAGTTGTCATGCAGTGACCTCATTACATTACTGGGTAGCAACACACCACTGCCTTTCTGCCATGCTTGATCTTTATGCAGCCTTCCACCACACTGCTGACGGCATTCTGGTGCATTAACTCCAGGCCTACCTGGGATTTCTGGGACCTGGCTCTTTCCTGGTTCTGCTGCTCCTGTCTTTCAAGTTGTTACGATGTTTCAGCTATTGACTGTTACGGTGAACAACGCGATCCCCAAACGATCTGATTTGGAATCTGGGGTTCCGCCAAGGTTTCACCTTGTGTCCACTTCTTTCTATATGAAATACGTGACCTCGTTTTGAACGGTTGTGACTTCTTCCACGTAACTCCTTTTACTCACTCCCACACGGTTACTTACACGTTATTTCACGCAGCTGCTTACAGCTATTGAACACATCGCTTCACGCTTATTTCACACAGTTGCTACACTTCTTTTACATGTCGACCTACGCACAGTTCGCACACGTTTCAAGCAAGTGTTCAGCTTTATTGCCCACAGTTGTGTCTACTTACTGTCGAAGGGGAACAGGTGGAGCAGGCTGCTCAGAGGCAGTTCCTGACAAGACAGAAGGAAGTCATCCTATACTTGGAGAAACACGGCGTGGTTGGTCAAGCAGCTACACACAACATGCAAGCGCGCGCGCACGCGCACTAACACACACACACACACACACACACACACACACACACACACACACACACACACACACACACACACACACACACACACACACACATACACACATACACACACACACACACATACACACACACACGGCAAACACGCGCGCGCGCACGCACACATGCATACACACACATGCATTCACACACACACACACACACACACACACACACACACACACACACACACACACACACACATATATATAACAGAAAAGAATACCACAGAATTATGGATTGTGGAATATGTCTGTCTGATGCTACGGATGTAGACACAATCAGCTGTCTCACTGATACGTCTGAGTCAGCGGACGAAAGGCCTCCGAGCACGTCATATGGATGGTTCTGTTTTCAACATGCACTGTGAATGTCCTCATTTGGCCCTAATACCTTTTTTTCGCGTACACAGGCTGATACTCCTGCGGACACTCCCTATATAGACAGGCAAGGATTAATCCCATCTACCCAACAAAGGGAGTGGAGTTTTGTGTGTATGACCCTTTTTTATCCCACCATTAAGGCAGCAGCCATACTCCAACTTCGGGAAAGGTGCATGCTATGTGTAACGTGTCATCCATACCAACGGCCAAACTGGCCTTCTCTTCCGAAAGTTGGTGATGGGATTTTACGTGTGTGCAAGATGTTATGCGTGCGTTCACACACGGAACCTCGGTTTATAGTCTCATTCGAAGGACTGTATGGAAATGGAATCAGAACCAATGTTAACTCCGAGGGGAAAATCCCCCTGTACCGAAACGGCCTGGCGGAGATTCGAACCCGCAACCCCAAGATTACGAATCCGGCGCTCTACCACTAGGCTATTCTGGCCCCCACTTTGATAGTGATCCGCCCAACAGTTTTGGCTATGGAGTTTACAGAACATTTTTGCCACATGCATGGACAGATGGGCGGCCCTACAGACTGACAGAAAAGTACATAACTCTTGCCGATTAAAGAAAAACGGTATGTAATAATGTGAGCCCACGCATACCATGTATTTGTGCGCGTGGAGGCGTATATCTGAGACAAAGTGCCAATAAGAACCAAACGGGACTGAAAATCAAGCAAGAGGTAACTTTTAAAGCAAAGTCAGTATCTGAAAGAACACAAGAAAATTCCGGTCACCATCGTATCTGAAAAACATGGCCTGTGAGCCTTGAGAGGCACTCTCTCAAATAAAGAAACAAATGTCTGATTGATATTTTTGTTGTGTAATATGTATTTTGTTGCAGCGTTTGATTCAGCTCTGACAGCATCTAATTTTTGTCGACCAAATAATGAAACAACATTTTTGTGTTTTGAAGAATATCACGAATTTGTTTGACTTGCTTCTTTTTTGATATGACCAGTATTGAAAAGCTGACTGTTTTGTGCTTTAAGTGTAGGAACTAGGTTGTTGTGGACTCTTCTGAAGCTGTGTGTGTGTGTGTGCGCGCGCGCGCGCGCGCGCGTGAGTGTGTATGTGCGCGTGCGTGCATACGTGTGTGTGTGTGTGTGTGTGTGTGTGTGTGTGTGTGTGTGTGTGTGTGTGTGTGTGTGTGTGTGTGAGTGCGCGCGCGCGCGCTCAAGCGCACGTGCACACGCACGCGCATGCGCGAAGGTGTGAGGCGTGGGAGATGAGTAGGTGTATGCACAGTCAAACCTCGCCCCTAACCTCTTCGACGCTTCACGATGATAACAACGACGACGGCGATAACGACAAGAAGAAGACCTAGCGCAGCCACACTGGCAATGATGGGGGTCAGAGGAACTGGATGGTCGTCGTCTTTGGCGACCTTTTCGCAGATGTAAGAACGGAGGGCGTGGCACCCGATGCCACTGATCCATCTATGAGAGTCGACTTCGACACAGTCCCTCACTCTCAAAGGGGTCGTGCAGTGGTACCCTATGCTGTTTGCTGCAACACCATCATGATGATGATCATCATCAGAGACGTCAACGACCGCCCTGACGTACACAAACAAAACAAAAAACAAGATTACATTGATCCTTGCAGGGAAGGGTTAGCAGTCCTGTCCCCGCTCAGTCCTTCCACAAGGTCTGTTGGCCCCAACACTGATGATCTGAGAGAGGAAGGGAGAACGCTGGTGCCAACTCACACCTTGTAGAATGCCTATGGGCTTCAATACTGATGATCTGATAGAAGGAGGTGTGTGTGTGTGTGTGTGTGTGTGTGTGTGTGTGTGTGTGGTGTCCTGTTGGTTTGAATGAACTTTAAGACCACTTTAAAAAATATGAATCTTCACGTGGATGATGATGGGGTGGGAGAGATGATGTTGAATATGATATAAATTTTGATCTCGAGTTTTTGAATAGACCAATCGAGGATGGATGTAGAGATGTAGAATCAGCAGGGCAGAAATTGAAAAATGGGAAAGCTCTAGGTGATGACAGGATTATAAATGAATATATTAAGAACAGCGTGCCCTTAATGACAACAATTTATCGTAAATTTTTCAATAAAGTTCTTAACTCAGGTGTGATTCCTGAAGAATGGGTAGTGGGACTTGTTCTACCAATCTACGAAGGGAAAGGCAATAAAGACGACTGTGACAATTATCGTGGAATAACACTGCTTAGCTGCGTAGGTAAATTGTTTACAACGATTTTGAATAATCGATTAACTGATTTTCTTGAAAGTAATAAGCTGGTTTCTTAAAGTCAGGCTGGTTTTCGTCGTCGTGGTCATTCCACATTGGATCATTTATTTGTTTTGAAAAGCCTTGTAGATATTTGCGCTGCTTAAAAAAAAAAAGCAATTGTTTTGTGCTTTTGTTGACTTTAGGAAGGCTTTTGATTCTGTGTGGAGTTTAGGACTATGGCAAAAACTTGTAAAGCAAGGAGTGAATGGTAAAGATTCTCCAGATGATTGTAAACATGTATCATCAAATTAAATCGTGTGTTTTCATAAGCGGTAACAAATCTGATTATTTTAGTAGTTATAGAGGAGTGCGGCAAGGAGAAAATTTGTCTCCGGTTCTTTTTTCTTTGTTTTTGAATGACCTCGAACAATATTTTTCTGATCACAATGTACCTCATAAATATTGATTTAGGTCTTCCTGATGCAGACTTAAGCAGTTATCTTTGTTTATTTTGCTTTTGTATGCTGATGACACTGTTTTGCTTGCTACTTCATGTGATGCTTTGCAAAAAGCTCTTACTGAGTTTAAAGAGTATTGTACTGGATGGAAACTAACTGTTAATGTACAGAAAAACTAAAGTTGTGATATTCAATGGACGTAAGAATAATAAACACGTGTTTAAATTTGGTAACGAAGTCATTGAAATAGTAGATAGTTTCAAATATTTGGGAATCTGTTTTAGTAGATCTGGTAAATTTTATAAATGTAAAAAACATAGGCATGATCAAGCACAAAGTGCAATGTTTTCATTACTCCAAGTCGCTCGAAATAAAAAAAATACCCGTGAATATTGTTTTACATCTATTTGAAAAGATGGTTGTACCTGTGCTATTATATGGCTGTGAAATATGGGGTTATGAAGATATCAAAATCATAAAAAGCTTGCAACTTAAGTTCTTAACGCATTTACTCCAACTTAATCGCAGTACCATGACAGAGTTATTATATGGGGAACTTGTGATTTATCCGTTGTCTGTGCAAATTAAAACCCGAATGATCCGATTCTGGATCTCACTAGCAACTCAAACGGATAAATATTCGAGTAAAATGTATTGTGTTTTATATGACTTGTATAAAAATGGTATTTATATGTCTGGGTGGATAAAATGTATACAAAGCATTTTTGTAGAAACAGGCTATGATTGTATTTGGGAAACACAGCAGTTTTCTAATGAAAGATCGTTATGTAGAAACATTTCTTTATCTTTGAAAGATAACTATGTACGTTCGTGGAATAGGGTGTTACATTCAAGTAATAAATGCCTATTCTATAGAAATTATAAAAGATTTCAAAAACGTGTGAAAATTACATTGAACAATTACCTGATCTATATATATGTCCCTTAATTAAATTCTGATGTAGTAATCACAAACTCGTGATTGAAGTAGGAAGAAGACTTGGTCTTGCCCGCGAGGAACGCTTCTGTAAAGATTGTAAACAAGATGTTGGAGACGAATTTCATTTCATTATGGAATGCCCAAAGTATGAAGAGTTACGAGTACGTTTTATTCCCAGAAAGTATACGAGTGTGAAATCTGTTTACAACCTGTGCAGACTATTCTCGGCTGGCAAGAATGTTCTGTTAAAGTTGAGTAAATATTTAAAATTCAGCAAAATGGTGTAAGTTTATGATGACCAGCCTGCTCTATGTTTTAGTGATTATGCCATTATGCCTTTAATACACGTAAAACGCTTCCTGCATTTTGCTTAGTCATTTTGTGTCATGTTGAAGTGGATTACATTGTTTTTTTTCTTTTGTTTTATGTCCTCCATACCCCCAAAGGGGTGACAGGATAATTAAATCTTGAATCTTGAATCTAAATCTTGTGTGTGTGTGTGTGTGTGTGTGTGTGTGTGTGTGTGTGTGTGTGTGTGTGTGTGTGTGTGCATCCCAACTGACCTCTCGCAAAGATCATACTTGCCTTAATCTAACGACGACGAAAAGATAGGAGGTGGGGATCGGGAAGGGGAAGTTCCTATCCCAACTCGCTTCTTCCACAGGGGAAGTTCCCATCCCAACTCTCTTCTTCCACAGGGGATGTTCCCATCCCAACTCTCTCCTTCCAAAGGGGAAGTTCCCATTTCAACTCTCTCCTTCCAAAGGGGAAGTTCCCATTTCAACTCTCTCCTTCCAAAGGGGAAGTTCCCATCCCATCTCTCTTCTGCCACAGGGGAAGTTCCCATCCCAACTCTCTTTTTCCACAGGGGATGTTCCCATCCCAACTCGCTTCTTCCACAGGGGAAGTTCCCATTTCAACTCTCTCCTTCCAAAGGGTAAGTTCCCATCCCATCTCTCTTCTGCCACAGGGGAAGTTCCCATCCCAACTCTCTTCTTCCACAGGGGATGTTCCCATCCCAACTCACATCTTCCAACGGGATAGTTCCCAATCCAGCTCTTCATCCACAGGGGATGTTCCCATCGCAACTCCCTTCTTCCACAGGGGAAGTTTCCATCCCAACTCTCTTCTTCCACAGGGGAAGTTCCCATCCCAACTCGCTTCTTCCACGAAGTTCCCATCCCAACTCTCTCCTTCCACAGGGGAAGTTCCCATCCCAACTCTCTTCTTCCACAGGGTAAGTTCCATCCCAACTCTCTTCTTCCACAGGGGAAGTTCCCATCCCAACTCACTTCTTCCACAGGGAAGTTTCCCATCCCAACTCTCTTCTTCCAAAAGGCCTGCAGGGCTCAGCACTGACTACCCGATAGGGGGCTGGGCGAGTAAGAGGGTGGGGGAGAGGGGGGTTGCCACCCTTCTCAGCCCTTCAGAAATGCCTGTTACCTTCAACACCGATGACCTGAGAGGGGAGGAGGAGGGGATGGGCCGACTCCTTCCGGAATGCATTCTAGCCTCACACAGTGACGCCCTGAAAGGGAAGGGAAGGAGGGAGGGGGAGAGCACCCCTATCCATTCATCTTTCCAAAATGCTTGTAAGGCTCAACGTTGACGACTTCTTATGAGAGTGGGTAGCTACGATAAGGGTAGCTACGATTACAACTCATCCTTTTCAAGACGCCTGTGAGCCTGATACCGATGATCTGAAAGTAGAGAGGGAATAGGTCTCATAGTAACTCACCCTTTCCAAATGCCTGTCTGCCTCTGCACATATTTTATGACAGGGGAGAGGGTAGTTCCCTTCCTGCCTCACCTTTTCCAAAATACCTATCGGCCTCAACACTGTTGAGGGTAAAGGGTAGTTCCTATCACATCTTACCCTTTCCAAAATACCTATCGCCCTCAACACTGTTGAGGGTAAAGGGTAGTTCCTATCACATCTCACCTTTTCCAAAATACCTATCGCCCTCAACACTGTTGAGGGTAAAGGGTAGTTTCTATTACATCTCACCTTTACCAAAATACCGTAAAGGGTAGTTACTATCACATCTTACGCTTCCCAAAATGCCTTTCGCCCTCAACACTGATGAGGGTAATGGGCGGGTTCCCATCAAGCCTCACCTGTTCCAAATGTCTATTAGCCTGTCTACTGCCACGTGACGTAGGAAGGATCACCAGCCAGCCATGCCGAGCGAGGAGGTGGGGGGTGGGGTGGGGGGGGGGGGGTGAGAGGTCTCAAACATATTACCTTTTTCCCACGTCACACATAACGTGAGTTGTGCTTGCTACACATTCCAGTCATGGAGTCCACTTCAAGGGCGTGTTGCTTTGTTGCTTTGTGTAGAAGGAGGCGGGCGGGGGTGAGGGGGGGGGGGGGGGGGGGGGGGGGGGGGGGGGGGGGGGGGGGGGGAAGGAAGGGGTTACAAGGCTGGTTTTTTTTTTTTAAGTCAATGATGGATTTAGCTTGCCCATAATGAAGGAGAACAAATGGAGATGACTGAGATAGAAATAGATTTTGGTTTCGTTTTTTGAAGAAAAAAAAAATCATACACACAAACACAAACAAACCAAAATGTAAGAAAACAACATTCACAAAAATAGTGAGCAGGAGAAGAGCGAGAAATAAGTGATCTACTGATCTGCACATTGTCGACAATATCCAATGGCGTGATATCCTAGTATGTCTCAGTGACTTGTTGCCAGCAGGCTGTGACTTTTCCTTTTCTGTCTGTCTCTCTGTCTGCCTTTCTGTCTGTCTGTCTGTCTGCGTGCCTGCCTGCCTGTCTGTGTGTCTGTCTGCGTGCCTGCCTGCCTGCCTGCCTGCCTGCCTGCCTGTCTGTCTATCTGTCTGTCTGTCTGTCTGCCTGCCTGCCCTGCCTGCCTGCCTGTATGTCTGTCTGTCTGTCTGTCTGCCTTCTTTTACTTCTTTCCCTTTCTTTCTTTCCTGTTTTCACTTCTGTATTGCTTGGAGTGTGTGTGTGTGGGGGGGGGGGGGGGGGGGGGGGATGGGGGGGGGGGGGGGGGGGGGGGGGGGGGGGGATGATGATGCGATGAGAGTGTGAGGGGTTGGGGGGTGGCGGGACCGGAACCTTCGTAACACTCGCCCTCCTCCTTTTCCTCCATCACTAATCCACTCTTCGCTTCATTCCCCACAGTACAGGTGAGAACGAGGGTTCCCAAACATCCCTGTACAAAGTTTCTTTCAGTTCTCATAGTTTTATTTTCCGCAGAGGAAAACAAAAACATGCCTTCCCAAATCCCCCCACCCTCAATCCCCTCCAAGGATGGATACCCCGCTCCATGGATATCCACAAGAAAAGCGGATAACTGGCATGCCTGAATCTGGTACACAGGTCACACACACACACACACACACACACACACACACACACACACACACACACACACACGCACACACACATACACACACACACACAAACACATGCACGCACACATGCACACACACACACACACACACACACACACACACACAGAGCAGAACTCACACGAAGTCATCAGATACAGGGCTGCCGTCCAGCCACTGCCAGTGGGATGTGGCGTTCCTCTGCAGCCCAGTCCACCATAGAGTGTCCACTTTCAGCCCAAGCGTCTCATTCATCACTTCGTCGTCCTGTCCACCATACAGTGTCCACTTTCAGCCCCAGTGTCTCATTCATTCGTCCTGTCCACCATACAATGTCCACTTTCAGCCTCAGCGTCTCATTCATCACTTCGTCCTCCTGTCCACCATACAATGTCCACTTTCAGCCTCAGCGTCTCTCATTCATCACTTCGTCCTGTCCACCATACAGTGTCCACTTTCAGCCCAAGCGTCTCATTCAACACTTCGTCCTGTCCACCATACAGTGTCCACTTTCAGCCCAAGCGTCTCATTCAACACTTCGTCCTGTCCACCATACAGTGTCCACTTTCAGCCCAAGCGTCTCATTCAACACTTCGTCCTGTCCACCATACAGTGTCCACTTTCAGCCCCAGTGTCTCATTCATCACTTCGTTCTGTCCACCATACAATGTCCACTTTCAGCCCAAGCGTCTCATTCATCACTTCGTTCTGTCCACCATACAATGTCCACTTTCAGCCCAAGTGTCTCATTCATCACTTTGTTCTACCCATGCATGATTTTTAACGATACAAAGGATCCTCCTTTCCATCTCTATAAAAAAAAGGGCTCAAAAGACATTGCTGTAAATGAAGAATAGAGCAAGGGAAATCTGCTCCCTGAACGCAAGTGTTTTTTTTTTTTTTCTTTCTCTTGGAGACCGTTTATTTTGGAGGGTTTGTCGAGACGTTACTGTAAACGTAGAACAGAGCAAAGAAATACCACTCCCTGAAAGCAAGTGTTTATTCCTTTCTTTGGCTTTCTTTGGAGACTGTTTATTCGGAGGGTTTTTATCAAGACATTACTGTATATGTACAATAGAGCAAAGGATTACTGCTACCTAAACGCAAGTGTTTACTCCTCAGTTTCAGTGATTTTATTTAACGGGCTTTTCATCACGAAACAATATTAGGTGTTTATTCCTTTCTTAGAGGACTGTTTATTCGGAGGGTGTGTCAGGACGATCATTGTGACTGTACAGCATGTTTCTGGAGTAGTCCAGGCCGGAATAAAAATATCATTGAACATCTCAACCAGACTCAGCACGAGTGACATGAAGCCTTCGTCTGGCGACATTCTGACGATTTCCCGTAGCCTAAAGTGTAACCGTGGGTGTGTTGACATTAATGTTGTAAGTGGTGTTAAGCAATTGTACGGAGCCTGGTCATGTAAACGTGAAGGTGCCCAGCATCTCATTCAGTTGAGTAGTGGGCCAGGGGCGGGTTTTGGGGACGTTGTGCAGGGTACATGCTGATCAACCTTACAGTCTTCACAGCATGGCGACAGTGGAAAGTGTTCTAGCAGAGGGTCTTCGGGACACAAAGTAGCCGATTGCCTTGTAAAATGCAGAAAGCGGAAATGTAAAAAAAAAAAAAAAAAAAAAAAAAAAAAGCAAAATGAATCAGCAGTTTAACTGTTATTTTCCCCACCTGAAATACTATTTTGGAGAACGATTTTCATTAAAAAAAAAACCTTTTTTTTTGACAAATCGTACACATTGCCCAAGTGCCCATGCCACTCAGCTAAGATAGTCACAAAGTTAAGATTGAACAAACGGAACACCAAGGATTACCAGCAGCAGTGACTGGTGACTCCGCCAGTGAAAGAGAGTCTCCTTGATTCAGCACGGAGAGAAGATGACAATGCTACAATGCCAAGACAGCACGCGACTTGGGGACAGACTTCATGACGAAGTTTTGACCTGTAGATAACATTAGAACAGCAGGAGTCATACCGAAGTGCAAGAGACCCGAAGACACTGTCCACCAAATCTGTGTTTCCACCACGTTCCTCCTACAGTCGTGTCTTTAGATGGTGACGTTTGGAAAGTGCAAAGATAGAGGACTGCATCTCTGACTTTTTTAACTGGCTGCACATACATGCCGACATTCGGTGGTATTGACAATCTTGTGAATAGTGCCAGCTTCCTGTGGGTAAAGGGAGAAACCCTTAAATCCCCTGATGCATGGTTCAAGAATCCTCTGAGAGAGTGTAGGGGCAGACACCATAGGTCCTATATGTGCCAGAATCCAAGATGGGTACCCGTGTGTCTTAGTGACGGTGGACTTTGCTATATATTGTACAAGTGCAGTTGCATTATACCAAATCACAGCACAAATAGTCATGGAGGCCGAGTTTAACATGGGAACAGGAATTCCCCAAACAGTGTCAACTGACAGAGAATTACAGCACCAGGGACACATTCAGCAGGAAGTCTACCACATGGTGTCCGAAAAAACGCTCACCAATAACGCTTTATCATGCACGTTGTAACAATGGCTCTGTGAAGTGAAACCTTAAAAGAATGTTACGCTGCCTCTTGTAAGAAAGGCCCTAGGCATGGATTAGATGGGTCCTGCCTCTTCCTTTTACGCACCATGATGCGTTCCACTAAAAAAAGCACAGGATTATTCCTGTTTAAGCTGTTGTAGGGCCGAAAGGTATGTGGACCAGTGAAGCTGTTCAAAGACTTTGGGTCACAAGCATGTCGCCAAGAATTCTGTACAGCACCGTCCTGACAATGCCCAAGACTGCGGAGTCTGCGTGGCAGTGCGGGAAGGTGTGTCAGTGGTGGAGAGCAGACGCAGGTGTCACTGCCGTGTGTGAGACCAAGCTGACGGGGTTTGCTCCGGGCCCTAACGTCCTAGAGCTACGACCTTCCCAGCGTAACAAACTGGAGCAGGTATGTGGAGGACTGTACGCATGGATAGTATATCCACCACACAAGGATTCTTTTTCGTTCCTTTTGCTGACCACGCCACATGCTGTTATTCAATTTGAGTGTGATTACAGGAAAGTGCCGATGAAGGAGCACACGTGTCGGACACGTCTTGAAGCTTCTAGCCATGAAAAAAAAAATGAGCCCCATTCCATGCAATACATGCCTTGTGCCTCCTCCTGGGGACAATGTGCCCACATCACACATCAACCATGTCTTACACTTGTTCATGATGAACACGCAACACACTACACATCTTTAAACTTTTCATGATGAAAACGATACACCACACGGTCTGAAAACTTTTCATGATGGAAACCTATAGCACCTTTCTTCTTTAAACTGTCTCTGAATGAAAACCCACAACATCAAATGTACTGAATCTCCTCACGATGAAAATCTACCTCCCCACACTTCACACATTTATCGCAAACCTTCTCATGATGAAGATCGAAAAAAAAAAAAAAAGAAAAAAAAAAAAAAAAAAAAAAAAAAAAAAAAGAAAGAAGAGAAAAAAGAACAAAAAGGAAAAAAACAAAAAAAGAAGAGAGGAAAAGAAAAGGTGATCCCCCCCCCCCCCCCCCCCCCCCCACCCCCCCCCCCCCCCTTCAGTCGTGAGGCTTCTGAAGAGGTCCTTACGTATTCTGCCTGAGTGTTAACAACCAGCAGGTGGGCCCCGCCTTCTCACAGGTCTGTCTGGCCGTGTCCCAGGTGACCTTGGGGCAGGTCACAAACTGGTAGCAGGCTTCTTCCACAAACGCCCATCCATCCTCGCACCTTTCGTTTTGGGACCTCGAGTCACGCAAGACCTTCACGTCATCTGAAAGTGCACTGTATCAACTGGGAGTGCGTGGCAAGATGTACACCTCCACACATCGCCTCTGTCCATCAAAAGTGAACGAAAATGAACGGAGGCATGTGGGGGAACGATGACCTTAGCCGATATGTATATATGAATATTACTGAAAAAAACTGTACACACAAACGCGTGCGCGCGCACGCACGCAAGCACGCACACACACACACACACACACACACACACACACACACACACACACACACACACACACATCTATTATTTATTTGTATGTATATATATATATATATATATGTGTGTGTGTGTGTGTGTGTGTGTGTGTGTGTGTGTGTGTGTGTGTGTAAACATATATATATATATATATATATATATATATATACAAACACACAAAAACAGGGCAGCTCTACTTTGGAAAGTAGTAGCCTACTGACTGGCCCTATATATAGGAGGTACTCGGAGAGGAGATGCACCCAACTGGATTAATTCAATGACACGACAGCATTTTATCAACAGAAAAAAAAAAAAAAAAAACGACAATCAAGACAAATATATAACGATAGGACTCTGTTGAGAATGCGTTCACCAACAAAAAAAAAAGTCTTCATTTTTTCAACGCATTGGTTACACAATCAGTGTTGTCCCCTAGCAACTATTTTTAGCAGCGACACTTGATTCACTACACTACACTACACTACACTACACTACACTACACTACACTACACTACACTACACAATTCCACTACACACACCACAACTCGAAACGATGCTTTTGGTTTACCTGAAACTTTCTCCTGGCTTGGCTCTGCTGCCTGATTGATGGATACAAACTCCAGCCTGGACAGAACAAAACACACACACACACACACACACACACACACACACACACACACACACACACACAAATCAGTTGACATCAATGTTCATCACGTGCTCTTTCTGAACTGTGCATAGTCCGAAAGTGCAAAGTCAGTGATTTTCAAAGGAAGTCTACTATATATTTTTTCTATTCTCCTTCATTTCATTTGACAAGCGTGAGAGCTCACATTCGTCATTGATGGATGCATTTCACATTCATCATTGATGGACTTATTCTGGCAGCTGTTCTGTGGACACAGAGCCATTCACATTCGTCACTCATGGACTTATTCTGGCAGCTGTTCTTTGGAGGCAGAGCCTTATTTCCTTGGGACGTCTTTGAGTTCCATCACCTGGAGCTTTAGATCACATCCCCAACGCCTGAACAGGGGTTTCATCTGCAAACGAACGAGTCTGGCAACAACGTATCGGCAAACTGGAGCGTCTTCCTGCAGGAGCCTGGGTTCTACAGCGCACAGATACAAACGTAACTCCAGCCACGATTCTCTGTCCAGAGTAAGTCCTTCGTGAACAGTGGTGGATGGACAATGGAGAGGCAGACGGAGGACAGGACGTTCTAGAGAAGCAACACGAAAAGACTGAACTGGACACGTTTCTTTTGGTTAGGGTGGCAAAAGACTGCTTTCCCTATCCGGGTCATCACAGCCTTGTCCACCCCACCCCCACCCCTCTTTTCCCCAGCCCACCTCAACCATGTCTCTATCCACTCTCTCTTTCCTGTCTTTCGTCTGTAAACACTCACCCATCTATAGTGGTAATAATCCCACATGGTTGTCTTCACTGTTTTCATACAAATGTTTCATTTGACACAGCCGTTTGCATTCACCTGGCTGTACATATTTCAGACACCATGTTTGTATTTCTGTCACGTATTTCACAGTTAGACACACTTATTTCAGACAACTATTTATCCATGTTTTGCACACTTGTGTATACTTACTGCTCAGGGGAAATAAGCAGGTCAGAACGGCGTCTTCCTGGAAAGAAGAAGAAGAAGAAGAAGAAGAAGAAGAAGAACTGTCTGTGCATCCATAAACACGTGTAATGCATATTGTTCTTTCTCCGTGTCTGCACACACACACACACACACACACACACACACACACACACACACACACACACGCGCGCGCACACATCTATTATCTGTCTGAATGTGTCTGTCTGTCCGTCTGTCTGTCTCTGTCTCTCTCTCTCTCTCTCTCTCTCTCTCTCTCTCTCTCTCTCTCTATATATATATATATATATATATATATATATATATAATGCCGACTATATATATATACTGTTTGAATGGTCATTCTACTTTTTGATTGGTCAGTTCTACTGTTTCATAAACTCACTCTCTCTCTCTCTCTCTCTCTCTCTCTCCTCTCTCTCTCTCTCTCTCTCTCTCTCTCTCTCTCTCCACCACTCACCCGGTTTAAAAAAAAAATCAATTTCATGTACATTCATCTAAAAATAAAGGATGTATGTATATCTATCAGCTCTGCACTGATCAAGCATAATGTTTGCATCATGCTGGAACGATTCTTATCGCACACCACACACACACACACACACACACACACACACACACACACACACACACACACGATCACTTGCCAGGCAGTTTGGGAACTTCCCCCGCAGCAGGCAATCTGGGGACTTTCTCACAGATGTAAGCTCCATAGGTCTCGCAGTCTCTGTCTTTCATCTTTACGAAGAAGTCGATCTCGGCACAGTTCTCTCTGCCCCCCTTGTTGTGCGGGCTGTCCTGTCCGCCATGTGCTGCCACACCATCACGATCATCGACAGACAGGCCAACGGCAACCAGTGCAAACGGACGATACAACTGATTCTACGGGTGAGGGGTGAACAGTGCAGTCACAACGTACCCTTTCCAAACCGCATGTTGCCCTCAACCCTGACGATCTGACACAGGGGAGATGGGAAATCCTAAGTGAATCCACCCCTTCTGAAATTTCCTCTTGGACTCAACGCTGACGACCTGACATAGAGAAGGGAAATCCTAACTGAATTCACCCCTTCTGAAATTCCCTATAGGACTCAACACTGACGACCTGACATACAGGAGATGGAGGTTCCAACTGAATTCACCCCTCTGAAATTTCCCCTTGAACTCAACGCTGGTGCTCTGAGAGTGGAAGGGGAGGGTCCATCACCTTTCACCCCTTCCAAACTATCTATTGTTGGCCTCAGCACAGGCGACCTGAGAGGGAACGGTGTGTGTGTGTGTGTGTGTGAAGATTCCATCCTAGGTCATCCTTCGCGCAGAAGATACATTGATCTCAGTACTGACGATCTGATGGGGTATGAGGAAGGGGGATGGGCGGGGGAGGGGGGGGGGGGGTGCGAGGAGGTGTGAGACAATGGACCACAGCCATGTTGAGAGACAAGGGGAGGTGTGGCAACATCTTACACCCGCGCGAACTGTTTGGTCCACTTTGGAGACCCCGTTCCCTTGCCTATGCCAAGATCCATGCCTTTGCCTATGCCAATCCATGCCTTTGCCTATGCCAAGACCCATGCCTTTGCCTATGCCAAGACCCATGCCTTTGCCTATGCCAAGACCCATGCCTTTGCCTATGCCAAGACCCATGCCTTTGCCTATGCCAAGACCCACGCCTTTAGCCCAAAGAAGAGGAGGTTGTCTCCTAACTCTTTGATGGAATGAGACCCACCCTAAATGTAAACAGCGAGGAGGAGGGAAAGGGAGGATGAATTAAGATTATTATCTTAGAAGTCAAATAAAGAAGAATGAAATAAAAAACAATAAATAAACAAATAATAAAAATAAATTAACATTAAAACAGCCACATAAAATCTCATGGGCAGCAGATGGAAGTAACTGGAGAGTGGGAGGGACAGGGGTCTCTCTCAAATCACAAGTTTTTTTCTGTTGCACCCAATGGTATTATTCCTGCTGACATGTTTTTGTGTTTTTTTTTTGCGGAGGCTGTGAATACCACCCATCCACCCACCCACATCATCTCCTTTCTTTGTTTTTTTTTTTGTTCGAGGAAGGAATTAAGGGAATCCTGAACCATTGTCCCCACTCTCCTACACCACCCTCACTCAACACCTGCCCCCATTCTCCTACACCGCCCTCACTCAACACCTGCCCCCATTCTCCTACACCGCCCTCACTCGACACCTGCCCCCATTCTCCTACACCGCCCTCACTCGACACCTGCCCCCATTCTCCTACACCGCCCTCACTCGACACCTGCCCCCATTCTCCTACACCGCCCTCACTCGACACTGCCCCCATTCTCCTACACCGCCCTCACTCGACACCTGCCCCCATTCTCCTACACCGCCCTCACTCGACACCTGCCCCCATTCTCCTACACCGCCCTCACTCAACACCTGCCCCCATTCTCCTACACCGCCCTCACTCAACACCTGCCCCCATTCTCCTACACCGCCCTCACTCAACACCTGCCCCCATTCTCCTACACCGCCCTCACTCAACACCTGCCCCCATTCTCCTACACCGCCCTCACTCGACACCTGCCCTTCGTTTGCCATGTCTGGTGAAGACAACGGCTTCCTAATATCCATGAAATTGTAATTGTAATTTCGTATTTCTTTTTGAATGTTTTTTTTTTTTTCTCTCTCACGAAGAACTTCTTTCCTGAGAGTTTGCTGGATATCCACAGTAAAAATGTACAAAGAGGGTGTCTAATCTCGCTTTGTGATGGTCTAAATGATGATGATGGAAAGGATGAATAATTGTTCGCTTTGACAGAGAGAGAGAGAGAGAGAGAGAGAGAGAGAGAGAGAGAGAGAGAGAGAGAGAAGAAGAAGAAGAAGAAGAAGACACACGCACGCACATACACACACACATGCGCGCGCGCGCGCGCACGCACACACACACATACTCACTCTCTCTCTTTCACACACACACACACACACACACACACACACACACAGTCACACACACACACAGTCACACACACACGCACACACACACACACACACACACAAACACACACACAGGCACTTCCAGCAGCAGAACTCACAGCACGTCCTCGGGCAAAGAGCTGTTGTCCAGCCACTGCCAATGGGATGAACCGTTCCTCTGCAGCCCAGTCCACCACCACCAGGTCTCTCTGTACAGCTCCCGTGTCTTCTCATAGATGGTGTCCTGTTCATGAAACATCAACACCACCACCACCACCACGTCTCTCTGTACAGCTCCCGTGTCTTCTCATAGATGGTGTCCTGTTCATGAAACATCATTACCACCACCACCACCAGGTCTCTCTGTACAGCTCCCGTGTCTTCTCATAGATGGTGTCCTGTTCATGAAACATCATTACCACCACCACCACGTCTCTCTGTACAGCTCTCGTGTCTTCTCATAGATGGTGTCCTGTTCATGAAAACATCATTAACACCACCACCACCACGTCTCTCTGTACAGCTCCCGTGTCTTCTCATAGATGGTGTCCTGCTCATGAAACATCATTAACACCACCACCACCACGTCTCTCTGTACAGCTCCCGTGTCTTCTCATAGATGGTGTCCTGCTCATGAAACATCATTAACACACCACCACCACCACGTCTCTCTGTACAGCTCCCGTGTCTTCTCATAGATGGTGTCCTGTTCATGAAACATCATTAACACCACCACCACCAGGTCTCTCTGTACAGCTCCCGTGTCTTCTCATAGATGGTGTCCTGTTCATGAAACATCATTAACACCACCACCACCAGGTCTCTCTGTACAGCTCTCGTGTCTTCGGATGGATGGCGTCCTGTTCATGAAACATCATTACCACCACCACCAGGTCTCTCTGTACAGCTCTCGTGTCTTCGGATGGATGGCGTCCTGTTCATGAAACATCATTACCACCACCACCAGGTCTCTCTGTACAGCTCCCGTGTCTTCATATAGATGGTGTCCTGTTCATGAAACATCACTGAAAATATGAAGGAGCTTCTCATTTACGACTTCTACATATCTGTCTACAAAGCCTTATAATGTAGAGCTACGAAGTCACCCCTAGTCTTTGCAGTAGAGGTTTGGACATGGAGTTTGTAGGCTCATCAGCCCATCATGAAAGAGGACACGAATCCTGAAGGCGACAGCAGAAGCAGCTGAAAGGATTTTCAACTGGATCTGGTCAAAGAGGAACAAAAGTGAACTTCACAAGTTTTAAATTCCCACACACAAAGTGAACTTCATACATACGGTTTAAATTCCCGAACATAAAATGAACTTCATACGGTTTAGATTCCCGAAGACACAAAATGATCATAGGGTTTAAATACCCAAGCACAAAGTGAACTTCATACGGTTTAAACTTCCGACCATAAAAGTGAACTTCATATGGTTTGAATTCCCAAAAATGAAATGAACTGCGTATGGTTTAAATTCCAGAACACAAAAGTGAACTTCATAGGGTTTAAATTCCTAAACACAAAAAAATGAACTTCAAAAAGTTTAAAATCCCAGACACAAAACGTGAACTTTATAAGGTTTATAAATACCCAAAACACAAAAGTGAACTTCATTAGGTTTAAATTCCCAAACTTAAAACAGGTGCCCGGTAGCAATGTGGGTCGAACACCCGTCTAAAAAAAACAACGACGGGGCACGCCCACCCACCCACCCTGAAGTCGCTGGTTCCAACCCCAGCAGGGCCAAAAAAAATCAGATCTTAGAAGGTCGTCAAGGAATCATGGCCGGCTCAGCCCACTGAGCGTAAGGAGTGGAGGGCTGAAACACGTATTCGAGGGGAGTTTGTCTCTAAAGATCACCTGCTGCCAAACTCTCCCTTAGAGTGTCTTTCTACCTCTCACTGTGGATTGTGAATAATGTACCAGGTGATCAAGTTTTTCAAGGGAGGAACTCTTAGCCAGCAAACTCGTTCATGAAAGTTTTCACTTTACGTTCGATCTCTTTTTAACTTTTACCAGGCCGGATCAGTTGTATAAGAGGATGGTGTTTCCTAATAATACTGAATGTCTCTTCTGATAAAAATCCTTCCTCACCACGTCCTTAACCTTCTCACTATGAAAATTGACCACATATCGTACCTATCAGACCTCGTTATGAAGAAAACCTACACCACACCACACGTCACACGTCCTGGAACGTCTTGTAATGGAGAATTACCACACCACGCATCACTCGTTTTAAACCACGTGATGAAAATCTGTGACACCACCACCAAAACATATCACAGCGAACATCACACACAATTCTGAAAGTGCTTGCAGTGTCCTTACCCTTTCTTCCACGGAGTTGATCGTCAGCAGGTGGGCCCCCGCCTTCTCACAGGCCCTGTCTGGCCGTGTTCCAGGTCACCATGGGGCAGGACACAAACTGGTAGCAGGCTTGGTGTAGTAACATCCATCTCTCCTCACACCTTTCGTCACGAGCTACACAGCAATGGAAAACACTTGCAACTTCAGGAAAACCGCACACACACACACACACACACACACACACACACACACACTACGACTGCACACATGCGCCTGATCTCGTTTGGCGTCAGCTAATCTTTACAAGACTTCAACCGTTATTGAGAGTACTTGTCTTGCCCTTATCCCCGGTTACAGCCAATCGCTGAGCGCTTTACAATCCGTGATGTCGTTGACAATGAAGACCTGTCTTCGTGGGCAGAGAAGACTGAAGAGCTGCCTGCAGGCGTTATTCGCTCGTTTCCCGTGTTTATTCAGTGGACTGTCAGTCACGCAGTTTTTTTGGTATTCCATCTGTGTACGTGTTATCCATGTCAACAGCCCCAAACAGGCCCCTCCCTTCCGAAGATAGCGATGGAATTTTACGTGTGCGCACGGCAAGTTGTTACGCCTACACAGAACCTCAATTTACAGTCTCTTTCAAGGGACGTTTCGGGAAATGCAGTCAGTCAAAACCAACGCTGACTTTGAGGGATAAATGTCCCTATACCAGAACAGTCCTGTGCAGATTCGAACTTGCGACCTCAGGATCACAAGGATCACGAGTCCGACCCATCAGGCTCCAAATACCTACTACTGTGTGAACTGCACGTGCAAAACTTATACTGTATCGACTTAATGAGCAAGCACCAAGGTAGACAAAGCAACCCTTAGAGTCGCGTGGAGCCAAGTTTGAATACAGGCATTTTACAGGCACTTCAATCCCACATTCTACCAATCTAATCCCATCATTTCCTTTTTTCTGCAGCAGATGTTCAGCGTGCAAGCCAACACTTACATCAGTATGCACACACTGCATACATCCACCTTGACCTTTAAGAGACCCCTTTTTCTTGGGAGTTTTTGCAGCCAGCCTGGAGCAGAAAATTTCTCCAAGGCGGACACATGCCAATGTCGTAAATATGTTCAGAATTTGCGTAAAGATCTTGATGGGCTCGAACGTCGACTGCTGATGATCTGCAGTGGACATAACAATGGGCCCGTTTGTACAGCTTCCACGTGTGGATGTCTAATTTCAACTAAAGTGTCCGGGCATTTGAAACTTGTTAGAAGTTGTCAGAAAGTTGCAGGTAAATGAGAAATTTGTTTTACCGTATCTGCAGGGGCAAACGCTCGCAGACCATCATCTCATATAAGTTCCTTTGAACGTTAACAGCGTGACGACTCCAGAGTGTTGTCTGCAAACTAAGGAGACCCGGAAAGCCTTCTGTCGCCTTGAAGTGTAACTCGCTGGCAGATGGCCATCTCTGTGTGGATGATCCTCAGCTGACAACTCAAAGACTGCGATCATCAGGGGATCTCACATCGATAAATCTGTACATGAGAATGTAGCAGCAGACAGCTAGGAGAGCCATCAGTCAGACAACACAATCCTAGCTCAGCATCAGGCACTATGTCCAAGTTCCTAGTCGTTCGCCATGTGGTCATGTGTCAAGAGAGTACGTCGACGGTGAACATAGATCACTTGTGCCAACTTTTCGAAAATGTAAACAATTCAACAATCCAGTTGGTAATAATTGAAAGGGGGAACTTCCTCTTCTTTGTCTGACTGATTGTGTTTCAGCGTTGTGTGAGCGAAAGTCTGGGAGTCAGAGAAGACATTTCTTCAAAGGAAGAGCTCTGTGTGAGTATTACAGAACCTCAAAGAAACGTGTGTTTATTAAAAATCATTTTGTAGTAAAAGGCAGGGCGTGGCTCCTGCCTGCTGAGAGACAGAGACAGCGGTAAATCCAAGGAACAAACAGGGGTGGGTCTGTTTTCTTTCAGTGAAGAGCCGTTCCTGCAACAAAAGCTTGAAGAGAATTGTTCCAACAGCCAGAGCTGAATTCCAAAGTCTTGGGACAAGTGACGACACTCCTCTCCCTCTCCATCCACATCCCCATCCCGCTCTCCTCTCCCTTTCCCCTTCTCCCCCTCCTCCCAGTTTGGAATGCATATCATAATCAGCCTCATATAGCCGAATACTTTTTTTTTGCATTGTAAACTACCATTGTAAACGCACTGTTCTTACAGGCGAATCTGTAGCACTGTTATGCTATCAGAGCAAAAATGGGCACCGATGACTCTTATATAGTTACCAGATAATACTTTGTAACAAAAACCAACAAGTAAGAAGACTAAGACAACAAAGAACAAAACAAGAAAATAAAGAACAAAAACAAGACAACAAGGATGAAACAAGACGAGAACGGAGAAAAACAAAAAACAAGACACAAAGAAGAAATGGGACACCAAGGAAGAAAAAAACACAACAAAGGGGGGAACTGGACAAGACAATGGAAGAAAGCGCGAAACAGAAACATCACGACAAAGAAGAAACAAAACGAGACATTTAAGAAGAAAAGCAAGAGAGCAAACGAGAAGCAGGACATCAATAGCAACAACAACAACAACAAAAGAAACAACAACACAACACAACAAAGCAGTGAAACAAAACAAGAAAGGCAGGAACGCACAATAACAAAGACAAAAAAAGATACAAAGGCGACAAAGGACACAACCGAAGAGCAAGGAGATCAGTCGACTCACCTCACCACTTATCTAAGCAGCGTCGGAGTAAAATGTCAGCGGCAGGATTAAAAACAGAAAAGCCTCACAAATGATGACAACAAGAACGTCCACATATCTTCACCAATTCCAGCAAGACATCGACGAAAAAAAATATAACACCACACACACACACACACACACACACACACACACACACACACACACATGCAAGCACGCAGCGCGCGCGCGCGCGCGCGCACACACACACACACAGCTATCACTATCATCTATCTATCTATATATATATATAGATATATAGATAGATAGATAGATGTGTGTGTGTGTGTGTGTGTGTGTGTGTGTGTGTGTGTGTGTGTGTGTGTGTGTGTGTGTGTGTATAGCGCACCCCACCTCCCCCTCCATCCCTTTCCTAACTCCTCCCGCTCAAACAACAAGAAAGAGAGACAGACAGACAAACAGGCACAGGCACAGGAAAAAAAGCCTTTCGAAAACAGGCAAAGACACCATTTCAACACTCACCCAGACACATATACCAAAGAGCGAACACGCAGGAGAGCAAAGCTATTCTCGTAAACGCGCATGGTACACAAACTGTTCTCTACTGCCGGCTTTG
>JADBJO010003316.1:37500-42500 GCA_016801955.1 Conus betulinus | reverse complement strand
TGGGTGGATGGGGAGGGGGGTGGGGGGGGGGGGGGGGGGAGAGAGAGAGATTGGACAGTGCCTTATGTGAGGGAGGACAAGGGGAAGATGGGCCGGGTAGGGATGGGGGTGGGGGAGGGAAAGTTGGGGGGGGTGCTTAGAGAGACTGGGGGGGGGGGGGGGGGGGGGGGGGCAGGATAGGGAGCAGGAAGGTTAAGACCAGTTGAAGACGTTGAAGATGGAGGGAAGGGGGGGATGGACACAGAAAAAATGGGGGAGGGAGGAGGCAGAACAGTAAAGACAAAAAAAAGCCCCACCCGCAGACATTAAAGACAGGAAGCAGTAAGGAGGAGGGGGGGGGGGGGGGGAGAGAAGGAAGGCGGGGGTCCGGAGTGGGGGTGGGAGGTGGAGTGGCGAAAAAAAAAAAAAGAAAAAGGAGAGAGAGAGAAAAAACAAAAAACAGAAGGTAGAAGAAAGGAGACAAGAAGAAAAGGAGAGCAAAAACATACTCCTTCCCATCTCCCCCCCCCCCCCCCCCCCCCCCCCCACCCCCATCCCGCCCCTTCCATAAAGAAAAGCAGAACAGGAAGAATGAGGCGAGCGTGGGGGGGGGGGGGGGGTGGGGGGGGGGGAGGGAGAAGGGAAATAGATGAGGCTGGAGGTGAGGGAGGTAAGAAGAAGGGCAGAGAAGTCGGGGGAAAAAAGAGAAGGGGGGGGGGGGGGGGTGGGGGGGGGGAGGGGAGGAATCGGACGAGCAGAAAGAGAGAGAGAGAGAAAAAACGAAGAAGAGAGAAGAAGATGATGAGAGGAGAGAAGGAGTGAAACGAATGAGTGAGTTCTTTCATTTAGAATCTGTTTACACTTGGGTTATATTAGACTTTTAAAAAAAGAAAAAAAAAAAGAAAAAAAGAGCGAGGGGAAGGGGGAGCGTTTATTAAAAATCTACTCATTTGATGCATGGAAAGTATTTTTGCTGTTTGCGCAATTTCTGGTTTGTGGGGTCATTGCTTTGATTAGAATCATGTACAGTCACATCCACGTTTCGATTCTTTATATCCTAAAGTTATCATTGAACAATGGAAAAAAGAATATGGGTCCACGGATAGAAAGCTTGAACAATCGCAGGCTACATTAGGGGAAAAGTTGCTTTAGCACGAATTCAGTCGAAACTTTGTGTATTAAAGATGACCAAAAATGTCGTGGACATGACAAAATTTCATACTTCTCTGGAAGGTGTTCAATTCCAGAAAGGGAGGAGACGGAGGAAATGAGGAAGTTAAAAAAAAAGAAAAAAAAAAAGGAGGGAAGGGGGAGGGAAGGGGGGGGGGGGGGGGGCGAGAGAAGAGGAAGGAGAAAGTGGAGGGTAAAAAAGGACAGGAGAAGGAGGGGGGGGGGAGACAAGCAGGAAGAGAAAGTGAGAGAGAAGAGGGGGTGGGGGGGGGGGGGGGGGGGTTGGTGGGGGGGGGGGAAGAGAGAGGAGGAGGAGGAGGGAAAGAAAAGCAATAAGAGTACGCTTTAAACAACGAATGATCTCATAGCAAAGAAAAATGCTAGGAGTAAAAACGGTTTAAAAAGGATGAGAAAAAGAGAAGGAATTTAGAATAAAAAAAGGATAGGGCAGAAGCAAACAAACAACAACAAAAAATAAAATAAAAAAGAATAAACAAATAAATAAATAAAGGAGGAAGAAATGGTGAAAAGAGGAAAAGAAGAAAGAGGAATAAAAGAGAAGGGATGATAGACAGAGAATTCGAGAAAAAAAAAAAACAAAACAAAACAAAAAAACAAAAAAAAAACAAACGCATCTATCGAAGAAGACTCTAAGAAGCTGAAGAACATTTCGTTGTATTGCCCAAACTCCTAACGAACTCAGCGAACCTAAAACAATCTACTACACACACACACACACACCACACACACACACCATCCATTCAGTTCACAAGACGCGGAACCTGAAATGGGAGGAAACGACTCGACACGGTGTAAGGTTGCTGTCGCTTCCCCCCCGTTGCAGTCGGGTCATTATGGACAGAAGTGTGGGTATTGTCCCTGCTTTGCGTACACCCCATCCCCTCCCAGGTCGCGCGCAGGGGTCAGCACGAGGAGCGAGCCAGAGGCTCCTCACGCCCTTTTTCGTCGCGTGTCCTTCACTGCGCGTGCGCAGAAAGACGCCCCCGCCGCCTCCGCTTACCCGCCCCCTGCTGACAAGCGGTGGGGGCCTGGGGAGCCAAGGGAGACTACTTTTATGAGATGATGGGATTTTCACAGGACAGGGAGTTGTCTTTTTTTATGTGACACGGGACAAGTTATGTCAACATGAACTTTGACCCCGCCACAGAAGCTGGGCTGACCAGCGGTCCACGGTCACAATACTGGGCCCTGGAGGTGGTGGGGTGGTGGGGGTGGTGGGGGTGGGAAGTGGAAGGGGTGGGGGGGGGGGGGGGGGGGGGGCGGAGATTTGTCTCGTTATCTCCCTTTTTCTTTCTTTCCTTCTTTTTCCTTCTTTCTCTTCCTCTCTCCTGTTTTTTTTTCCCATCCTTCTTCTCTTCCTCTCCTCCTCCTCCTCCTTCTTCTTCTTCTTCTTCTTCTCCTTCATTCCTTTTCTCCTCTTCTTCCCCCTTATCCTCCTTTCTCCTCTTCCTTTCCCCCCCCTTTCTTCTCCCTCTTCTTCTTCTTTTCTTCTTCTTCTTCTTTCTTCTTCTTCTTCTTCTCCTTCTTCTTCTTCTTCTTCTTTCGCCATCCCCCTTACTTTCTCTCTTGTTCTCTTCGACCGAGCTGAGCGTGCAGCTGGGGAGCAAAGAGGAAAGGATTCCCCCCCCCCCGGCCCCCCCCCCCCGCCCCCCTCCCCCCCCCCCCCCCCCCCCCCCCCCTCCCCCCTCCCCCCCCCCCCCCCCCCCCCCTCCCCCTTTTTTTTTTTCTTCTGTCGATCTTTCCAACATTGGAATTCATTTTTAACACGGTTTTCTTCCAGCTGCAGACATCGTCATTGTCGTCATTGTCGACGTGTTGTCATTGGTATGCACGTGTTTCAAAAAGTGTTAAGATCGTGGATGACAGAAAAGGGGGGGGGGGGTTTGAAAAGGATGGAGGGGGGGAGGGGGGGGGAGTGGGGCTTTGCTTTTGCGGTATTAGGTTTTTTTTTTTATATAATGAATATATATATTTTTTTTTTTTCTGGAAGTAGAAACATTACCTGGCTTATAGTGGACGACGGAACCATGACAATATTTCTGTTCTTGTTTTAAGAATGGGGTTGTTTGGAACTAAAATGCAGAACCTCGGTTTTTATCTGTGCATGTTTTTTTTTTTTTTTTCTTTTTCTTTCCTATCCCATCCATTTTCACTCTCTCTCCCATCTCCTCTCTCCTTCTCTCTCTCCTCTCTCTCTCTCTCTCCTCTCTCTCGTTCTCTCTCGTTCTTCTCTCTCTCTCCTCTCTCTCTCTCTCTCTCTCTCTCTCTCTCCTCTCTCTCTGTTTCTCTCTCTCTCTCCTGTTTCTCTCTCTCTCTCTCTCACTGTTTCTCTCTCTCTCTCTGTTTTCTCTCTGTTTCTCTGTCTGTCTCCCTCTGTCTCTCTCTCTCTCTCTCACTGTTTCTCTCTCTCTCTCTCTCTCTGTTTCCCTCCATCTCTCTCTCTCTCTCTCTCTCTCTCATTAAAATTCAGCATACTATATTCTTTCAAGCCATGTCCATCTTTCAAACAATTCGTGAAATCTGTGTACGTCTCAAGGAGTTTGTCCCCATCTGTCCAGATGTTAAGTAACTCGTCCTACGTCGTCCACCCTGTCCACACAAGGAGTTCCCCCAGCTGACCTGCTCGGAGTTGGGCAAGCCTGTCCACAGCTGTAAGAGTTTTGTCTAACTGGCAACGATTTCAGTATGTTTGGCAGCTCCAATCTTCGAAATCAACAGCCTCCTGTCTAACTGGCAACGATTTCAGTATGTTTGGCAGCTCCAATCTTTGAAACCAACAGCCTCCTGTCTAACTGGCAACGATTTCAGTATGTTGGGCAGCTCCAATCTTTGAAACCAACAGCCTCCTGTCTAACTGGCAACGATTTCAGTATGTTTGGCAGCTCCAATCTTTGAAACCAACAGCCTCCTGTCTAACTGGCAACGATTTCAGTATGTTGGGCAAATCTAATCTCCGAAATCAACAGCCTCCTGTCTAACTGGCAACGATTTTAGTATGTTGGGCAAATCTAATCTCCGAAATCAACAGCCTCCTGTCTAACTGGCAACGATTTTAGTATGTTGGGCAAATCTAATCTACGAAATCAACAGCGCCCCACTACAGCCAGACGGATCTTCATCGCCCGACCTGACTTCTGTGACAGCCTGGGCTATTGATTGATAATCGAACCATCCATCCCCACCACCCACTACCTCTGTGTGTGTGTGTGTGTGTGTGTGTGTGTGTGTGTGTGTGTGTGTGTGTGTGTGTGTTTGTTTGTTTGTGTGTGTGTGCGTGTATGTGTGTGTGTGTGTGTGTGTGTGTGTGTGTGTGTTGTGTGTGTGTGTGTGCGTGTGTGCATGTGTGTGGCTGTGTCTCTGTGTCTGTGTGTGTCTGTTTCCGTCTCTCAGTCTCTGTCTCTCTGTCTGTTTTTATCTATGTCTCTCTCTCACTCTGTCTGTCTGTCCTTCTGTCTCTGTCTCTGTCTCTCTCTCTGTCCCTCTGTCTCTCTGTCTCTGTCTCTGTCTCTCTCTCTCTCTCTCTCTCTCCCTCTCCTCTCTCTCTCTCTCTCTCTTGGAGTGACTTCCCTTGTGTGGTTGCCAGCAAGACCAACCTTTTTCACAGCTCCGATAAAGTTGTGCTCGTTTTCACAAGAAAACGTGTAAAATGCCCATTGAAGGTCATCCCGCAAATTTAGAAAATACGCTGAACTCCGCGCTGCGCGACATGACTTTGTCATCGTTCAAAATGGAAGGCAGTGACAATCAGACTGTGGTGATTCTTAGGCTGACAACAATGTCCGACCGTTCCCCTGTCACGCGACACCCCCCCCCCCCCCCCCCCCCCCCCC
>JADBJO010003316.1:22500-27500 GCA_016801955.1 Conus betulinus | reverse complement strand
TTTCAAGAAAGGCGGAGAAGTTGGTGGAGCGGTCAGAGACCGGTGACAGAAGGACGCATGCGCGAAGAGCCGTTCCGGGTCACTTGGCAAGGCAACCCAGTTGGTTGGGAAACAGGAGCTAAAGGGGGAGGGGGGAGATAGCGGATAGTGGGGGAGGGGGGGGGGGGGGGGGGGGGGGGGGGGGGGGGGGGGGGCGAAGGGAGAGCGAAGGGAGGTGTGTGAAAGAGAGGGGTGGTGGCTTTTTTTTTTTTTTTAACCAGTCAGAGGATCTAGGACATTATTATTTTTTTTTTTACAACGGAGTGGGAGGGAGTGGGGAGTGAGGGAGGGGGGGGGGGGGTGGGGGGGGTGGGGGGGGGTGTGGGGGTGGGGGTGGGGGTGAAGGTATGTAGAAATTTTTCAGAAGTATGGTCCCTGAACACGTTTATCTACTCGGAATCCCAGATAAGTAGTGGATTTTTAATGGGGAAAAAATGAAGCTGAATTAGAAATTACATGGTTTAGAGTAAGGCTTTTTGTTCTTCACTGCTCTCTCCTCAGTCTACCTATCTTTCTGTACACACACACACACACACACACACACACACACACACGAGAGGGATTACGATGGTTCCCTCATGCAGCTAGTGAAGGTTTTTCATTTTTATGATATACACTAAAAAAAAAAAAAAAAAATTCAAATCTTTGCGAAGTCATTACTATAATGATGGAAGAATTGTTAAAGGCTTTAACGACAAAGTACTGTAAAGACATTAAGTGTGTCTGCTCTGCAGAACTGACAATTGAGCATATACTGGTAAAATGTGCTTCAATGAAAACTTTCCTAGCTCCGGAAGTCGCTGGATGTATTTTGCCCGTTTCTAAAGTGAAGTTATTTTGGGATCAGTTTAATCTTTTCAACCTTTCAATATTTAGATTAACTAGTTATTTGTTACGTAGTCCTATCGCGCGTTTCTTGTAACTCTCGTCTGTCTCTGTCTCTCTTCTTTTTCTTTCTTCTTTCTTTCCGTTTTTTCAATTTTTGTATTTGATGATGTTAAAATTTTAGCAAAGTTTTGCTGTTTTTGATGATATAGTTTAAAATAATCGACACGATGAAAAGACTTTGAATAAAATAACTACGTGCTCATCAACACGCATAAACGTTCGCGCGCGCACACATCACATTAATGCCCGCGTGTACGCGCTCATGTGTACACATTGCTCACTTCCTGCACATCTTTAAAGAGTAACAAGATAATTAAGATACGATATATACACGAGTTATACTCATACACTAATGATGACGATCCTTATGGCATTTTACCTGTATATATTCTTACTTGGCGTAACCTGCAAAAGATGCGTAGATTTAGCCCATGTCTTGAATTCATTTTTATTGTGGGTGCTGTATTTATTAATGATTTACCTCATTGTTGTTGTGGTATGTTTTACATGGTTTTGTACTTTAAGGCAAACATGAAATAGAAAGATTTTTGTGGTTGTTTGTACAGTAGTCCACACTGGTGGAAGCCGAAGTCACTCTCTATTAATACCAAAAGAGGATTACAGAATTGGCCATGTAGTCGAATGTCTATGTATGGATCGCTATATTTGTTTTTCTATTCATTTGTCTATATATATACCAACACTATATATATATATATATATATATATATATATATACATAAACAATGAAGTAGTGGGGAAAGACAAGTGTAGGCTACCAATTTTTTAATCATTAAAGTAATGACTTCGCAAAGATTTGAAGTTATAATTGATTGAGAAATAACGCTTAGCAGAAAAATATGCATTAGCTGCATGAGAAACCCTTTTCGAAGCAAAATTAATACGTATCGCTTGCTCTTAGATTTTTCATCTGCCTGCTCTTAGACTTTCCATCTGTCTGTTCTTAGACTTTTCGTCTGCCTGCTCTTAGATTTTTCATCTGCTTGCTTTTAGACTTTCCATCTGCCTGTTCTTAGACTTTTCGTCTGTTGCATCCAAACTTGTTATAGAGACACCGCTAATTGCATATGTCGCTTGGCGTCAGATACAGACACACCATAGTCCATAATTCTGTGGTGTTCTCACCACCAAGGGTTCAAAGAAGAAGCCAGCGAAAGATAGTAGAATAAAATAAAACGAGAGTGTGGAGAGGTAAAAAGTTGAAAAATAACAACATTATGCAAACAGTATAACATGTAGGGGACAATTTTTTAGCCTATCCTTGAGGATCCCATTTAAAGGATGCAAGGGAGGTTAAAAAAAAAATGGAACAGAGTGATCAGCTCTGCTGTTCAATGACTCAAGCTTTGTCAACGGCTAAGAATTGTACAGAAACCAACCTTTACTTGGATATCCTAAGAGATGCAATCTCCCATTGATTGACCAAACCGTAGGCCTATAATGCTGAACAATTAATTAAGTAGTGGGGGAAAACAAGTGTAGTTTAACAAAAGTCTGCACGACAAGGTAACAATTGATCTAATTGCACATGGAGCATTCAATAATGAAAAATACTTTGTCCCAAAAGAGGAAAAACGTATAATTTCATTTTCTATTATGTAACACATTTCTACTGAAGATAAATTGCAAGGCAGTCCCATAACATTCCAAGTGTTTCGTGTCCCATATTTTGCAAGATGGTCAACATATTCATTATAATAAATTTCACAACGGGATGGTATCCCACAAAAGTCAACATCGGACCCTTTCAGCTGAATGCAATGAAGAAAATTTATTTTTCAAGATAACAGTATTCTTGTATGATGGAGCAAGGGATTGCATGACGATTTAGAATCTACACAGAAAAAGAACATTTAACTGATCTAGTGGTAGATCAATTATCTCCTGTGTAAGCGTGAGTATTTGATAAAGCGGGCATTTTTACAGAGAGTGAGCAAGCGTTTTCCGCTGCATAGCCACAGTCACATGACAGATCTGTTGTCAGGTGCAGCTTCATTAAATCAGTGTTAAACCCCCTCATTTCTAGCCTAAGTTAACATAGACTTTTTTTTTTCTGAAACCCTGGCAAGTGGATTGCAATGCTTGTGAACCAGGCTGTCCACACTGGTAAGAAAGCGATCGAGTAGACTAAGAAATTGAATTGTTTAATGTTATCTAGCAGAACATTCCGAACAACGGTTGTGGAGGAACAGAAAGAGGATTTGTAGAGCTCTGACGACCACGACGACGACGACGACGACGATGGCATCCGTTTGTCTCAAGAGACAATGGTGCTGCGCCGTGGATCAGCCAGTTGTGAATTGCAGTGTCTGCTGTGGCTGAAGAGCCCTATCTTCGAGCGGCAGACTCTGTTGCAGTTGCTGCTGGTGAAGTCTCGGTCATGAGGCAGTCCACAGGGAGTAGTCAATGTCAAGTCGTCAAGAGGCAACCCACCGGAGGAGGACACTGCACTGCTGCCGAGTCACTTCAGTGGTGTTCAGTGGCGCCTGTTCTGATCTAACATACGCAGGACACCACCTACTAAGCCCCTACTGACGACAATAATTGCTTAGTCGCGGAGCCGGCGTGAGTGAGCTCTCCCTCCGGAGGGCGCCACCACGTCCGTCCAACGACAGCCCCCATGGACTCGCCGATACCGGTGACCCCGACGGAACCAAAACAAGGCCACAGACGTGGAGAGGACATCAAAATGGAGGTCACCATGAGAGCAGGGCAAGAAGGGCCACAGAATTTGAGACTTTTTTTTTTTTTTTTTGATGCTGATCGATGAGAATGAGGATGATGATAAGATGATGATGCTACGGATTTCCATTTTGGTCTGAGACTACATGACAGGGCTGTACTCTACGCTTCCTTTCATAATATATCCCGGCGTCAACCAGGCCCGAGAGATACAGGCACCTGCAGTGTTGGTCAGAAATTTGAGCAACACTCTCAGAAACGCATCCATTAAGTGAATGAAACTCGACTGTGTGGTCCCAGTCTTCCCAACTGAGTCCGCAGCAAACTCCACGACCTCCCAGCCGGGAGTCCGCGACGTAACCACTTCGCCACGGCGGCTGGTGAACAGAATAATTCTGTCAATGATTTTCTGATGTAGCATAATGTTATGATGACGACGTCTTTCATTTTAAAGACGCAAAGCCGGATTACTTGTAGACTTTGCTGTGATCTGCACTTCTTACTGAGCCACGTGTCGTTCTTAAAGTATCCTAGCATATCTTTTCAGGTTTTCTGCCAATTTGTCATTACACTTGTCCCAAACACAGTATCTGAAGAGTGAAAAAGGCATAATTCATTTGTCATAATCTTAGGTGATAATCGACTGAATCAATGTCTAAAAGAGTGGAGACAAGCAACAAGAACACGGCACTTTCATGCCGTTGACTGGCTAGGGGAATCCCCTTCACAGTTATTTTACACGGCACTTTCATGCTGTTGACTGGATAGGGGAATCCCCTTCACAGTTATTTACAATAATCACTCCATACGGTGTTTGGGGGTTCTAATTAACGGAGTTCGGCGTCTCCAAATTTTAACGGAAACGTTTGCAGCATTTCGTGTTAAGAAATTGACATGAATTCTGTTTTGATTGGTTGAATTGAATTTTCCATTTCAGTCACCGATGTGTTATCGTTTTCAGGATCGTCTTTCGTTTTTTTCTGTTCGAAGATGAGGATTTTCCAGTCCTAAGTACACATCAGTGTCGTCTGTCGACAGTTTGATCATAGATTCAATATCGGTTAGTGTCATGTATATATACGAGGAATAACAGAGGGCCAAGAACAGAGCCTTGAGGACCATCAGGTAACAGAGGTAAAGAGGGTTACTCACGTCCTTTTAAGACAGCGGACAGCGGACAGTAAGCAACCGTGTAAAATAATTGAACTAGTCAAGTAATCGTCCCCTAATACATGAATTCCAAGGTGCCACTCCTTATCAAAAGCTTTTCACATGTCAAAGAAGATTACTTGGGTGGTAGTTTCAGAACCAGGAAATTTACGGAAGCCATTATTGATACTTATTTTGCAATTCAATATTGTTCGTTCCGA